>JAJDMY020000450.1:0-32798 GCA_022345705.2 Sabuloglossum arenarium
CATCCAAGGACTCAAATTCTGCTTGCAAGATATCAGGGATTATCGGCGGAGACATCTTTGCTTTGCAAGAAGGAAAAGAAAATGGAAAAATTTTTTTCTTGTGTGCGAAAAAGAGCAGTGAATGCTCTAAATGCTAGTTGCATATTCGTGGTATACTAGTAAACGCAGTGTGGTATGCAGGTAATAAAAATAATTTTTCGTGGTATGCGAGTAATTGTCCCTTAAATTTTTAGTCGAATGAGAGTTGGAAGCATAATGCATTTGTCGCGGGTCGACCACAGCTTCTATCTCAATTTCGCAGACGATGAAATTTTCGTCAGCGTAGGACAGCAGGGTATCATCAGCGTGATTATCCAGGAAGAGGTTGTAGGACGCAGGAACAGAGGTAGAGAGAGCTTAATTGACTATGTAGTGTTAGGAATGCTGGCGGTTTCGGTTCGCCGAGTCCGGAATGCTGGATCCGGATGATCCAGGGGTTCTGCAATCCAGGGGTTTGGCGATCCAGGGGGTATGGAACGCAGCATTCTAGCTGCGTTCGGAGCATTCTCTACAGCCACTCTATTAATTAATGTTACCGTAGCATTGTTGTTTACCATGCCATAGTCTATGAATATGTTTTTAGGATTACTGCTTTCGTTACTGCTATTTCGAGCAGCTTTCTCTTATGCTTTCGGTGACACTTGGTAAATGGCTTCGGGCCATGTAATAGGCAGAGAGAAGTCTATAAAAGGCCTCTATAATCTCATACTTTAGTTAGAATTAATTAAGGCAATTCAATATATTCCTACGAAGCACATCTTCAATATGTAGAAGAGAATAAGACAAGAGCTATGTGACACGAAGGCGGGTGTTAACACCGCTAGTTGCTGTGTTAGAAGTGAATACAAATGTAATAATGTATGAGCCACTAAGACTGGCTTTCACAGAGGCAACGAAGGTCGAGAAGGTAGAAGAGATTATCAAAGCTTGCACTGATCGGAGCCAATATCCCCTGATCTATCTAGGCGCTCGATGTCTCTTTTGCTTAGGTGATGAAGAACTCCCCAGAAAGGACTGAGAAGGTATTTTTGCATGGATTAATTCTCCCCAACAACAAATCTAGAAAGTTCATCTAGCTTAACGAGATACCGACAAGATCATTTCTTGCCCTCATCCTGCCTGTACAGCTATTGCGATGGTATTCAAAAACCACGCTGCAACTGTTCACAGCATCTTTTACTTTGACTGATTCCTGGAGAGGCGGGGGAAAAAAAAAGTTGTATAAGGCGATCTACCATTTGTCTAAATGCTTTTGGTGGTAGTTCTTCAGGCATCGGAGGAAGCACTCTCTGATTAGACGCATGATCGCTGTGGTGCTTTTCGGATAGCTAATGGGAGATTGGTGGAAGTTTTTGGTTGGAATTGTATGTATGTATGTATGTACACACATTACGGTAAAAGGCTACTTGGAAATATGAAACGGAAAAAAGAAGAGGTTATCTGTCTCGGTGGAGGACTCAGCGGACGTTTTTCGGTGTGTGCTTCTTCGTTTGTGATCTCATGGGGCAAGTGGACTGGTAGTGGAAGTTCGGTCGACTTAGTAACTATAGAGAAGCAAGCTGCGAGGTATCATGAAACCTGTGAAGTAGTCCATGAAGCAGTAAAGTCATGGAGGCAGTGATATGGCGTTGAAACTGCGCCTCGAATAAGCGTGTTGAATTGCCTTGATTAATACCAACTAAACTACAAAATTCTAGAGGCCTTTTTGTAGACTTCTAGCTGCCTATTACATGACCCGAAGCCATTTACCAAGTGGCGCCGGAAAGCATATAGGAATATCCTTGGAATAGCGTCAACGAAAGCGTAAAACTGGAAGTAGCAAGAATTGCACGGAAGTGGTAAACAATAACCTCAAAAAGTAGATCGATGAGGGAGGCTAGGAGGAATGCTCGGAGCGCAGCCAGAATGCTGCCTCCGGCATGTAGATCGCCTCTGGAATGCTGGCGGCTGAAGGCTGAACCCAGCATTCCGGATCCGATAAACCGAAAACACCAAAAAATGATAGCAATCGGCAGCATTCCGCAACAGTGTCCCCAGGGTAGTGAAGTCCATAAAGCAATAACGACCTGGAGGCGGCGATACTTGGGCTGGCTATCGAGGTCAAACACCATCACTCTCAAAATACCCATCAATATTCTTGTCTCCAAACCCCGCCTCATCCTCGTCCGCATCCACACTCCCATCACTCTCATACACTGCATTTCCACCGCCGCCCCCACTCGCAACCCCTCCATGACCAACTCTCATCGTCACACCAAAATCCAATCCCGCACCCCCCTCCCCATCTACATCCGCCATAAGTGCCTTCCTCTCTATAAAAAAAGGATGGCTAGCCCTCAGCTGCCGTCCCTGACAAACATACCCCATCGGCGTGTGCTCGAAACCCTGCCCCTTCCGTCTGACGGCAAGCCACTCCTGCAGGAAACTGAGCGGCTTTTTAGTGAAGCTCCGGATCTGCTTCGCTGTCCCTTTCCCCTCCTCCCTATTCCTAATCCCATCCGCGCCGACCGGGACCGCACCGGTGGCTATACTGCCCACGTCGCCCAAGTCCATGTCTACAAGACCGAGGTAATCCGTTAAAGCGGCGTACTCCGCAAACTCGAAGTACAATCGGCCAGCCAAGATGCCGAGCCCGATAGTGAGCCATGCGGGCGGCTTCCAATTTTTAGGAAGGGGCGGGAGGGAGTAGTACATGAGGTTGTTGAAATGCAGCATTTTTTTCGTCACTGGCGCTGCATAGACGAGCAGGTTCGTTTGGGACGGTTCAGCGGCTCGGATGACGGGGATGAGGACTTCGGCTTCTTCGGGGATGATGATTAAGGCTGCTTGGGTACCAGGACTCCAGAGGATCCAATTGACGGGGCGCTGTGGTGGGCATGTTAGCACTATTTCATTTTGTTTATTTATCTACTCCTTTTTATTGGATTCTTCGATGAGGTATATATGATGGTCAAGTAGAGGCTTTCAGCTCACCAAAAAGTTGTCATTCGGCTGATCTTTCCTCAGACTGACAGTCCTCATAAACTCGGCAGAGACGTAGAGACGAGATAGCTCAGCCATGATACTAATCCCGGATTTCAGCCCCAGTTCCGTTCGTCTCAGAGCCTTGAATGCTTGCTCATATCCCTGGGAAGTTGTAAATTTACCAGTCTTTGCGAAGCGCAGTATGGCGGGATTGAGTCCGGGGAATGAAAGAGCTTCGAAATGCACCGGCTTCTGTACCTCCCGCACCTCTTCTATCTCGAACGCCACCTCTCTTTCCTGTTCGACTTGCTCGAGTGCTGAGCTATGGATCACGTTGCTGTTAGCATGAGAACCTTGTTGTCGCGCCCTGAGTTCCTCCATGAATTCATGCAATTCTAGAGATAAGGATACAGTGGCTGTGGAGTGCTTAGAATCTGATTTAGGCTTATACAGCTGCTCCAAAGTCTGCTGCTCTGGTTGCTGCAGCACCTGAAGGTACGCAGTTTGGTGATCTGGATCAGTAAGGAAATTCGAATTTTCCCAAGCGGCATGGGCACGACGACAGAACTCAGTACCCTGTACAAAGTACAGCTGCTGAAGCTCTTCGATGCCGCCGCATGTCTGTTCGAGAAGCCAGCAGATGACATCAGACGAGTCGAGACGATCACCACGATTCATACTACGAAGATCCAGAATGCTCTGATGGACTTCTGGTGGAGCGAAGAATGTAATGGATTGCGTGGAGCCAAGTTGTCGGAGTCTCATCGCAGCTAAACGCTCATTAGCGTAAGTCCTGTTGCGTATCGGAGTGCATGCGAACCTTGTACGGTATGGTCCTTCGTCTGACCAAGGCCTAATGTCAGAGCTCCACGCGCAAAGGCTGGTAACTTCAAGTCCGTACCCCTCGTATGGGCCTCATCAAGGTACACGAGACAGTTCGCGAGATTATCGGCAAACGGAGACGCCAGGAGTGGGACGCCCTTGCTATTTCGGTAGAGGACCCAGGCTTTGTTGTCCGCATCAAAATAAATAGCTGCTTGAGCCTCATGGTCCTTATCAAGCCAGGCCTTCACTAGGCTCTTGTTATCCATCTCCAAAATCTGCGCACCAGCGTCGATTAGGATGCGAATTCCCATATCGCGGAGCTTGCCAAGCAATTCGAGCTCAGACAAATGTCTACCATCAGAATCGGCGGCAAGTACATATCCTCGATTCCGACCTTGCAGCAGGTAAGTCAAAACCTCCGCGTTAGTGTGTGACAATCCGGGGAGATCTTCTTGTCTGATGGTTAGGGGTAACATCCTTCTGTTATCGTTCGTCCCACTAAACCCTGTGGTCAAGGCGTTAGAGGCCCTGCCGCCTGATTGTCGACTTTTCTTCGCAGTTGAAACTTTGTCGCCAAGAGAGAAGAGCGGTATATCCCATCCAGATGCCTGCAGCTTTATGCGAAACTGTTTTGCGTGCACTGGGAACACAAAGTTATTCAGGTAGTGATCAATAACAGTGACGGTGAGGCGAAGGTGGCGCCAGATTTCCAATATTTGTCTATCGTCATCTACATTGATCACATTCCAATACCGCAAGGACTCTGGGAGTGTCACCGAGCTATGAGTCCATCGATCGTATTTGCTCGACGGGTCATCAGAACTCAAGACATGGTGCAGACTCTGATGCAGCTGAGCGACACTAAGTCCGTTGTAATAAAATGCCAGACATGTGAAGAGAATGGCTACGTCCGGATGGCCCCATTCTGCCTGCTCGGATGGAACGCCTTTGGCATGAAACGGAACGGCAATGGGGTCACGATTCGGGTGAAGCCCATATTGCACATTCCATCTCTTTTTGAGGCAGAGCAAGAGTATCCTGTGGACAAATAACCCGCGAAGCAGGAGGAGATTCTTTGTAGCCGCGGGCTTATCAGGAAACATTTGAGCAACCCATTCAACAACTCCAGAGTCGACTTTTCCTTCTGAGATGAAGAGCCTTATTGCATGCCTGTCGTCTTTCGTACAATCCCCTGTCGGAAGGATGGACGTGCGACCATTGCAAACGTCGTCAACTAGTCGCGTGGTAAGAGCGTCCTCAACATCTCTTCGAAGGAAATGCACAACTGGGAACCCTACTGCCGTCCGCTTCACAATCTCGATGCTATGTGGGAAGTTATGTTGGAGATTCTGTAGATGGCCCTCGACTAGGTTTAGTAAGGCCTGCGCCGTCTCCCAGCGTTGGGGATGCCCATCAACTGCCAGCTGGGAGCCACTTGGATAGATTAACTGAGTCTTGACCGCAAGCGTGAAGTCACACTCATCGAGGACGTCTCGGCACGTCCGCGTTATCCAAGATTGAACTTTGACCATTTGGGTCGCTTCCCGAACTTCCGAATCAGAAAGGCGTTGGAGTCCGCTGAGCATGAAAGACAAGACGTGCTCCGGAAGTGCTAGGATAATGCCAGAAGAGTTGAGCATATCTTGATGGATGTCGTGGTATACTTTAACAGTGGCTGGTGTTGTTGAGGTTTTGCGTGAGTAAGGAATATGCTGGATTTCTCGTCCGAGCAGGCCACCAAGTCGGGACTGGAGTATTTGTGCTGTCTGCAATAGCAAAGCTTTTGGGACAATAAGTCTTGAGAGCTTTTTCCCATCAGCTAGTACGGCGGCGACCATTGGCATGATGCAAGACGTTTTGCCTTCTAGATCGTTAGTCCTCTCAATATATGAGATCTTGTAAAGCTCTACTTGCCTTGTCCCATGTTCATCTGCAGCACCGAGTTGGATCCAGACGCCGGCGAAATGGTTGCAAGGGCGACATCGACCTGCTCGTTCCGGACTAGGATGTTTGCATCTATCTCCAGAAGAAGCCAGTCGGGGTAATTCAGTGGTCGCCAATTGTCATGGCCCGGATTCGCTTGTTCATCTCGCAGTCTGCGGTAATCATATTTAGAATGGGCATCCTTCATTCTCAGTAGACGTTGCAGTGTCGTAATCGATACTGCATAGTAAATTAGACTTTCTTTCATGTACTCGCCGAATACATGGTTTGAGGTTGAGCGCAACTGCTCGAGAAGCGTCACTGGTGTTATGCAAGGCCACAAATTGCTATCCCGAAGCCACTGAAATCGAGGGTCGCCGTAGGCAAGTGCGTTGTATATCCCATCAAATTGGTCACGTATTGCTTGCTGAGCTTTGCCAATCTCATGAATTAAACTGCCCACAGGAAGCGGCCTCACCGGCAGTTCTGGCACTGTCTTGGCCATCTTTAGTGCGTTGAGGCTCTGATTCAAGTCTTCTCCATATTGTTTTCGCACAGGACATCGGGAGTTTGCGATCCTGTCGACAATTGATTCGAGCTCATGAATTTCCCGGGATAAAGACGACGGTTTGGCAATTTCGTGAATGCGATCCTGCACGAATGGCGGCAAGATCCTGTTGGTCACATTTTTGGCCTGCTTCCCAATGATATTCAGGGGCACACTCTTCGACACAGATGGGCCAAGACCTGGAGCTAAAAAGGGGCCAGTCTTCGTCAATAAGTCTTGTAAAAACGTAGGTACTTCGGCACCACAGCACCGGAGTCTAAATAACTCCTGCTGCTCATGTAGAACCCGCGGCCCCTCACTGTCCACCTTGGCTCGGTGGAGATTTAGCACTTCTTGTACTTGCGTAATATGCCGCGAGAGTTCTAGGTTTTGGAATAGACGCAGCCACTCGGGTCGAACAACTTCCATGGCTTTATCAATACTTAGCGTAGCTGCAGTGAGTCCTTCCGCTGTCGGCTCCTGGCAAGGCCACTGACGTAAGAGGAAGCTCGCAAAATCCCGGCCATCGCTCTTGCACCGCTCTTCGTGTTCTATCCTGGCAGCTTCAATCGCATCGAGCCGCCCGGCAGTCAGGGGTTTGCCCCGCTTGAGCTTAGGATTAGAATCGTAAGGCTCGTAGCAGTGCTTAATCAAGCCCATCAGAGAGTCAAGGGTCGGGCGCTGAAAGAGCCGAAAGTTCGCGAAAGAAGGATATACTGGCGGATCCAGGATTTTCAAATCCTCAAAGACGGAAAATGCAATCAGAGTCCTCACGATGTCCATACCAACATCCTCACCGAACGCAATAACGCCAAGCAGAAACATGAGTTGATACATACGTTCGGATTCGCTCTTTCGGCAAACATTGACGAGTGCACCCCATTCAAAAGGAAGGTCTGCATGAAGGCGATCGCTAAGAAGAGGGCTGTCGAAAATTCGATTGTAGCCTCCGATTACCGGCCAGCCCTGGAGTATTTCCGCCAAGCCACCTGTCGTGCACATACAAGAAGGACGCCTGCGGAGAAGATTGACAGCCTGGTAGACGTTGAAATTCCCTCGAGTGATTAGCGGACGATCTCGGGCTTGGTAAGAGATGTCGGGAGGTGATCTCTGTTCTCCAGAAAATGAGTTAGTGCGCTCGTAAAGACGACGGCGCGAATAGCTACGTTGGCGAAGGTGAGGAATATTGTCGGGGTTTGGAGATGGCAGCTCCATCTTCTGAAAGGTGAACATAGAAAGTCTTTCCGATTTTGCAAATATTGCTTCAATGACCGGCCGATAGCTATCGTGCTGTATGTTAATCGTCAATTGTGGGTCCCAGAAAACGGTCTGCTGGCACTTCAGGTTCTTTGGATAGTACTCTCTCCTGGGAGTGAGCCTCGCAATGGAAATCAAAGGTTGAAGCTGATGGGGATTAATAGGAGCCCATGGCTGGCAATAACCCGATCGCAGACAATGCAAAGCTTCTTCTGTTCCCGTTCGTCCCGTGAGAGGATCTGGTAGAACAAAGGAGGTAAAGGCATGAAATTGAGCCTTGGAGTACAGCAAGAGTGGCTCAGACGGACATCTGAGGCGTCCAAGGACGTCATCGATTACATATCTACCATATCTCCCGTCGTTCTCTACATGGATAGCGACATGCATCTCATTTCGTTTATACCGCAACTGTCCCATCGGGACAATGATGCTCCGCTGGAGTGGGTTAAAGGCGTCTCGAAGGACAATCTTACTTTCTAACCCATAGAGAGTCCCGGCATCCTGATCTGGATCAATCTCAGAGCGTAACTGCGGCGATTCGAGGAGATTCCTCTGGTTTACGGTGAAATCCAGTTCCAGGCGCTTTAACTCCACTGTCAGATTCCTAAGGGTTGGTTGGAACACCGTCAACATATGACGATGCTCGAAATGCTGGAAGATCCCTGCAATGTGCTGGAAAAGTCCGCTGTGAGGATCAACCAGTGACACTTGCCGGCGATGCGCCCTGCGGGTATGGAAGTTGAGTACCCAGTTGCCAGGCCTATTATATTTCCAGATGTATGGTTGTCGCCTGATTTCCATAAATCCTGACTTGAGGTCAAGCCAATGGACACAGCCTTGGACGAGTGATGCAGGCAAGTCAAGGTCAGAGCCACTTCCGAACACGCCTCGTTCAATAAATTCAAGGACAGTGTTATATACGCAGGCTCTAATCAAAAGCTTCTGGTTCCGAAAACCAAGATGTATTTGATGCCCGCCCTTGGGCATGGCCAACATGTAGGTCATGCCTGGGAGAGCGGAGGGGAAGGTAAAGAGATGCTGATTGCTAAACAGCTCCCTTAGAATTTCGGAGTTCCTAATCTCAGCCGGCAATTTACCCAAAGGCTTTCCATCAACAAAAAGATAACCTTCTAGTAAATGGTAATGCACAATCTGCTGCAAGGTGAATTCTGTGGCTTCGATGGTCGATGCAACCCACCACTCGCAAGGCTGCGAAAGAAATTTCCAGGGGGAGTATGATCTCCTGGAATCACCTTCGGCCTCGGGCCACACACTATTGATAGCCGAGGCTAGGCTGGCGGGATTAGATTTAATGGACTTGCGGATAATTGATCGTATCCGAAAGGCCATTTTCATATCGCGAATGAGCATATTTCTCGGGGTAGGTGAAAGCTTGGCTGGATCGACAACTAAATTTTCCTGTAAAGCGATCGATGCTACGATGAAGGAGTGAAGGGCCTCGGCATCCAATTCCTCATCCTTATCGACACAGATGGCGAAAGTTCTCCTGCAAAGTAATGCAGCCCAAAAGGCGTATCGAGTTGCTCTCTCGGCGGCGTCCGCCTCTATGGCCTCGCGCACATCTACTCGCAGCAGGGAGATCCACTGGAGCGTGACTGTGCGAACTTTTTCAAGCAGTCTAACCCCCTCTTCCATTGTATGTCCACATCCGAGAGCGCACAATCGAAGAATCAAGGTGACAAGCATCTCCATGCAGTACGTCTCCCGCCAGTTGGAAGAAATGCTATCTATGCGTTGGTCGACCTGCTCGATAAGTCTTTTGCAGAAGCCTTCGTCCCGAAAA
Organism: Sabuloglossum arenarium; assembly: GCA_022345705.2. Lineage (NCBI taxonomy): Eukaryota > Fungi > Ascomycota > Geoglossomycetes > Geoglossales > Geoglossaceae > Sabuloglossum > Sabuloglossum arenarium. Next base: position 9,360 of record JAJDMY020000450.1, read on the forward strand.
ACTGTATGCACGGCGCGTAGGGAGTCATCCTCGTGTGTTGGCCCGGCTTGTAATGCCAGTTGACAGAAAAGAAGCATCGTTGCTTCAACGCTAAAGTTCAAATTCGATGAGCCAATTTCAACAAGCATTGAGAACCACCGACGAGTCTTGCCTGAGAACAAGCTTTGGTATGCCATGAACTCATGAACAGTGAGCTCAGGAGGGCATTTCGTTTGGCTTGCGATAACCTCGTATGACGATGGACCTTTTGCATCAGGAGCAAAATCGGAGGATGAGTGGATAATCGAGTGCGGCATATTTGCAGGTACCGACATTCCACAGTGATGTGCAAATGTTGGCGTTTTCGGCAAATCGTTTGGCCATAGTCCACTTCTGGCGTCATAGTATGAAAAGTTTAATCCAAGGGGTAAAATGACTTTGGATAGGGCAATCGGTAAACGGAACTCCTTGTAATGCGACACCAGAAAAGACTTGGCCGTCGATGCCAGAGAAAAATGGACCGAATTCGAATTCATGTAACCTTTGAGCTGGGAGTATTCACGAAGTAGCATCTCAGGCGGAGCAGAGGCCGAGGTCTCCTTCGGATAACCCAACGTGCTTAGAATCCTCCAGGTAGCACCACGGTATGCGGCGAAGGATTTCGGAACTTCAAGCTCGAAAAGGATTGCCTGCTTTTGGACAGTGTTGTAGGCCGATTCATCGTTCGGAAGGGAATCTTCGTGAATACCAATGCGAAGTCGTCTACGGCGTCGGACAACATAGCAACGTCTGCAGCCCTGAATGTCATGGCTACCATCGTCGTGGCGCCTCTTAGTGCAAGTGGTACTAAGCATCTCTTCGGTGAGCGCCTCATATCTTGCGCTCACTTTCTTCCACTCTTTTTCCTTCCTGATACGCGCGTTTTTCAACCCGGTCTCAATTCGCTGTTGAATGCCCTGCAGCCTCGGGCCATCTTCAGACTCGTTAAAATAGCGCGCGGCAAAGCATCCCTTGACTGGACCAGTAAAGATTGTCATGTTTGGCGACCTACATTGGGTGGATCGATCTCGGAGATACACCTGTATTCGCTGGAGACGACGCATGTCCTGGAGTTGAGGCAACTGCAGGACATCCAAGAGCTCTGGGTGGAACCCTGGGTGGTAGACTTTTAGAAGAGGAAAGATTTTCGAGGCGCAGTCGTCCATGGATACCCAGACCTCGAATAGATTCAAGATCAAGATACTCATTTGCTCCGGACTAGAATCGTACGCATCGCCTACAGTGTCCAGGTAACTCTCGATCGTTTTTGCGAGCCTCACACAGCGTTTCTCGCACTCGGTCGTTGAGGATGGTATCGCCAAATCGTTGGACTCGATCATTATTTCCATGTCTGTGAGCGAGAAATAGCGGTCAGCGAATGCTCTAAGAGGTTCGGTGGTCGCTTTAGCGACATCATAAGCCAGAGGGAGCAGAGGCGAAGCCAAAGAGCCAGGTTTCTTATTTCGCCATAGAGGCAGCTTGAGGGTATTCTGGAGATATGGCGCACTATTAGGAAGGCGAAGACGTAAATCCTTATCGTCTGCACGGAGTGGAAGAGATGGAATTGGCCTTCGAATGGCGTTCTTTAAAGCAGTCCAAGCCGAGTCAATCTGCTCAGTTGCCTTCCGAATTGCTTGTTGAAAGAGCGGCCCAACCGCCGTGAACATCTGCACGTAGACATAGCGGAGGGAGGTTGGAGCTCTAGCCTTGTCGACCTCCAGCTTGGCAAGACGGCGACATAACTTCGCTTTCAGGAAAGTGCATGACTCTGGGCTAAGATGACCTAAGGAATCGACAAGCAAACGAGCAAGTACAACACAAATGAGAAACTTGAAGTGTGCTTGCCCCGCTTCACTTCCTAGAATAAAAGAAAGCAGGCGTTGAGCTGACACGCGAAGTACGAGCCAATATGCACATCTTCTCCAAGGTAGCTCTGCATTATCCCAGCACACATCATCTCTCACGCGCTTCAGAAGCATCGACGGATATATGCGGCAACCGTTGGCCTCGAGCAATGTCATGAGCATTTGAGTAATGAGAGATGGATCAACGGTATCGCGGCTTTCCACCACAACTACTCCTGCCTTTTTGGTGTGTGCAGCAAAGCGCTTGATCGACTCCATGCTGGCCTGCTCAAGAAACGCAGCGAGGCTCTCTTGGAAGGAGGGGCTGACGAATTCCGAGAGAGGAATAGAGACTGCACTACCGGGAAAACCCCACTGCAAAGCACTTTCTGATTCTAACACGCTCTTTGAGATAGGGGATGCTTCGAAGGCTTCAAAGATCACGCTTTCGTCATTGCCACTAGACACAGCCTGCAGTTAGTAACTTCCGTCGTACATATACTAGTTCAGCTCTCACTTGGTGTGTCGTCGTATGAGGAGTCCCGCATTCTGTTCAGCGATATGCAGGATGAGACCGTCCTTGTGTTGAAGCCTTCGAAAGGCATCCAAGAGCGACGTCTTGTTGAGCCGGCCGTCCCCATTTACCGTATTGCACATCTCAAGGGATCGCTGGATACAATCCCATGCTTCAGCGGATTCATGATTCGAAAGGCTCCTCAGGATGACGGTAGCATTCAGCAGACGTGTTGTGAGATGTCTCTCGATTTCTTCGATCTCGCTGTCTCGTTTGCCCGGCAGCTTTGGAGGTAGAACAAGATGGTTGAAAAGTGATTCTAATGAGGCAGATAAGGATAGCATGGCTGCAAGTAAAGCGACATACCGAAAGAGATTTGAGGAAGGAATGTGCCACTTGAAGAGGAGAGTTTATCGAGGAGGATTTTTGAGTGCAGAAATCAGCAACACACAACCAAGCGCCAAGTAAAATACGCTTAAGTTAGACACAATCCGTCTTCTTCAACATTTGCAAACGAGGAGTTTTTGCGGCATAGTTTTCGGCCCCTCTGAACTGCGCGGGGTAAACGTGTCGTCGCAAGAGACGCGGACCCGTCCTGCAACCGCCACACGCCTGCAGGACGGGTCCACGTCACTTGTGTCTTTGCCACAACATGGATTTTTCCAGGCATCATTGACTTGCTATGAGACTGGCTTTGCCAGGACCGGTTGATAATCTTTTTTACTGTTAAAGGCTGGTGAAATCGCCTGGTTTTTTTTTCAGAAGCATCTATACTACAGTCGCCGCCAACGGATATTAAGCGAGACGCGCATAAAACGCGAAAATTCGCGGTCCCCCTTTTATCTCTCCCACATATATTAGCCAAAATGCCACCCATTCGCAGACCTTTAGGCTCCATCTCTGGAAATCGTCCTAAATGATCAGAGATCTCGCCATATATGCGTGGCCAAGTCAAAGGCCAAATACGTCGTGGTACAAATCAAGTTGATATCGCAAAGGACTTAAAATTCACGTCAAGCACCATCCAATATACACTTCAGCAAGACAAATTACGCAACAATGGGCACTCCCTACCACGAACCAGGGGCAAATCATATAGTGATGCCGAAGAAAGACACCTGCTTTGTCACATTCGTTTAAACCTGAAAAATACCTATGTACAAGTCATTGCAGCCTGTAGCCTTCGCTGTAAGCCTACCACTTTCAAGAAGATCCTCATGCATCATGGCATATGCAATTGGAGAGCAAAGAAGTACTTAGAGATTACAGAAACTCATTCATTGACATAACTAGCTTGGTGCTTTATGCAGAAAGTATAGACAGCTAGGGAGTAAAGATTGATGTACTAGGGTGATGAGTATTATATAGAGCAGGGGTAGGGTAAAAGGGGAATATGGTGCTTCCGTACACTAGCTTAAAAGTAAAACAAAGAGATAGTCTAAACCTACAGCACGAATATCAACATGAAGGACTGAAGAGACTTTTAGAATCTTGAGAGGCCTAGTTACTATATTACAGACTGTGATTTTGGGTCAGTGAAGTATGGGTACCCAGCCAAGTCATATTTGGAAGTCTGTAAAGCAAAAATAGCTCAAATTTTTGAGAAGCTTGATAACAAGTACTTGTTTATGCAAGATGATACTTCTATTCACCAGGATTACTCATTTCAAGCTTGGTTTATACGCTATAGTATTAAACAAATTGGAAATTAACCTGCTTACACCTATAACCTGAACCCAATCATACATATCTGGTGGCACCTGAAAGTAAAGATCCATGAGATATTTCTGGAGATAGCTACTGATAAGTCAGAGTCAGAACATCCAAGCTAGAGTCTTGTATTCAAGGTGCGTGAAATACATTAGATAATGGAATCTTTTATAATTTATATACTAGTATACTAGAAAGGATGAAAGCTTGTATCATGGCAGGTAGCTGGCATACAAAATATTTAAATATATTCTAAGGAGTGAAAGCCTTTAAATCAATTTAATAATAAGATAAGTAAATCATGATAAATAAAACGATAAATTTTTTATATAAATTTATTTAATAGTTATTGAGTAATTAAGTAATAAAGAATAGTGGTGAATATTGAGAATTAGTGCGGTTTGGGGTCGACCTAATATTAGTTGCCTAGTACTGTAGATAATTATATCAAGATCTCTTTTGTAAGTGACTCTACAAGCACTCTCCTTCAGTTCTTGCCAGCTTTCCAAATGATATAATTGCTTAGTTTATTTCAAATACATACACAATGTTTCCTATCTCTACATGTCTAAATTGTACAAAGCAATTGAAAAGTACATACATTAAGCATGTGACATATTATCCAGTGAGAAAAACTCAAATATTATAACAATTACATCTTAATTCAACAATTCTATACAACAACTACATTCAAGATAGAAAGGCTATAAATCAAAAATTGTCCAACCTTGTATTATGATAAAAACTCATCACAGAACAAAAAATTACTATTAATTAATTAAAGAAAAGTCATTACAATAATATAATTCCTCTTCTTACAGTGGACCAGCACTAGCCTTAACTATTCCTCAATAGATATCTAGAATTTCAAAATAAAAAACCTTAAATAACAATTATAAACTATTATAATATTAGTGACATTTGGAACTGGTTTCAATGTCTAAAGAAAGTATTTAATAGAAATAAAAAAACAAATAAATAATTTCACATTAGTCTTGAGTTTATTTTTTACAGCGAATCATTAAACATTATTTCATTTTATTTACCCCCCTACTCTATACATATCTTATAATCTCTCAATATTACTGTATTTTAACATTTAAAATATTATCATAGAAGGACCATTGAAGATATAGTACAAAAAGGAGATATATAGTTTTCAAAAACTATATTTCTTGCTGCATTTCAAATATTTCATGATAAAGCTTTTAGAAAAACTACAATTTTTTCTACTTTTAAAAATGCTAAATTATTTCCTTTTAATCTTTCAATTATTATCAAAACTATGAAATCTTTAACATACTCCTACACCTATTTCAGATAATATTTCATCTGTATCTTTTCTTTATACGCCAAATATATATACTTTTACAAAATACCATGTTCATATTAAAAAAAATCTTCAAAATGCTCTTCATTCTGAACTACCTTTGTCACCTACGTTAGCTACTAGTACTTATAAGTTGTTAAATAGACATCTCGCTATTAAAGAACTTAAGGAAAGAAAAAAGAAGGAATTTTGAAAAATTTCTCGAAAAAATAGAGAAAGATACATAGTTTAATCAGGAGAGGTAATTAATGTTGGAGATGCACATCTAAAAATTCAGAAAAGAAAGGAATCAGAGGTGGAGATAGCAGAGAAAATATTAAAGCTGATAAAAAAGGCTGAAGAAAAACCTTTAAGGTTAATCTATAAAGAGGCAGTAAAAGCGAAAAAAGAAAGGATAAAGTGTATAAATGCTGCGAAAATAGAAAAAAGACACTAATCACTAAATTGCTAATAATAGAGTAGCTCAGCACTTAAGATGCTTTTCTGCTTAGTGTCGCCAGAGCAACAACCTCAATTTGGGTTTAGTGGCATAAAAATAAGTAGATTTTGATAAGTATATGCCTATATAAGCAATGCTTATATGCATACTTATAGGTTTGTTTTGGTGTTGTGAATAAATATGATTGGTTGAACTATGTTTCTGTAATTTCCAAGCTGTTTCTCATGGGCATATTCGGATCAGAAGCAGCTTCTAAATGCTGAACTACTTATAACCAGCCATGCTGCCTCGGCTAAGCATAAGCATAAGCGTTTCAGGTGCTGATCTTCTGTAATATAAAACTCTACTTGCTTTGCAGGAAAAATAAGCGGACCCAGCTGCTGATAACCTCTATTGTGCGAAACGCTAAATCGGGAAGCACATCCTGTCATGCGGGTAAATCGTGGTAGATTGGTAAAGAAAATAAAAATAAAAAAAGTGGTAGACGCCTATTCCAAAACATCCGAGAATAGTATATTTTTCAGTAGTTATCAGGTCTTTAGTTCGAAATTTATTCATTTTTGATATTAATCATTACATGTCTTGAATGTCCATACGAATAAGAGGATTATACGGACAAGGAAGATATCAAAGACTTACTCCGAGATGACGAGGCGATTGCGCCAGATGTGGAAGTTCTCCATCTGTCTCGGTCGTCGGCGCGGAGTTGGCCTCGTTTGATGACTCTGCTATCGAGTGTTGTTTGTGAATAGCTCCACACTTGCCGGCTTATGCGCGTTGCCGCGCCTTCGGTTTTATTTTTATTTTTGCCGTGTTTGACGCTTGTGACGGCTGATTGATGTTTCAATGATTGATTACTCTGCCGTAATGCATATTCGCAACTTCCACTCATCGCAGAGCATTTTGAAGCAATCAAATTGCTCATTTCCTAGATCTTTATTTAGTTTGCTTGAGATTCTGTAGAGTTGGAATAGAATTGAAGCATTTTCTCGCTCATTATTCAATATTGAGGATGAGTGACCGAGGGAGGCTCTGGAACTATTCGGGTGTTTGTGTCAGATTGTGGGAAGAGGAGGGTGAGGGTGCGAAGTGTTTGGGATACCTACCACATAGTCCAGATATACTCTGCTTCTGCCCGCTCACCCGCTCAACTTGTCGAGAACTCCTTTGGTCCACAAGGTATGCTTATGATCTGGCCCCAGTACTTCAATCTGACCGGTTAGGGCCCTTTCCTGCATACTCCTGGCCGCGCCCATTTGTCCCAGCTCGGCTAAAACAAGACCCAAGTCATTCATGGCCCACAATGTATCCGCGTGTTTCATCCCTAAGACCTTCTCCCGCCCCTCAAGCGCCATCTGGTATAATGATGCTGACTCTCTGAGACGCCCTTGTCCACGGTAACAGCTAGCCTTATCCATCGTTGCCCAGAGGAAATGTGGGTGCGATTTGCCAAGGACGGCGCGTTGAACAGCGAGCGCTTGGTCGTGCAAGGCGATAGCTTCGTCGAAGCGGCCTTGTTTTCGATAGGTACGGGCGAGGGTGTTAAGCGTCCAGGCGATCTGTAGGTCTTGGGGGTCAAGCATATTTCGGAGAACCCTCAAGGCTCGCTGATGCATAGAATCCGCTTTGTCTAATTTGCCCAGGTGCCTGTATATGCGGCCTAGTTCGTTGACTGTCCATATGGTCTCCAGGTGATCGGGACCGAGAAAGGAGGTCTGAATAGCGAGCGCGGACTCTTGGGTCTGAGCTGAAAAGATGACTCGCTGCTGTTGGTCGTATATGATGCCTAGGCTATTCATTAGCCAGACTGTTGAGATGTGCGATGGGCCGTAGAGAGCTCTCTGGGAGTTCAGGGCGGCTGTGAGCCATTGCTCTGCGGAGAGTAGGGTGCCGGCCATGGTGTGTTCGCGGGAGAGATCCCGGATGACCATTAGTTTTTCGAAATAGGATATCTGGGGCATTAGCTCCTTGAGAAGGTGGAGGCCGCTAGGGGGTTTCTGATCTTGTGCTCCGATGGGGGAAAAGGTAGTACGGTCAGAGAGGAGTAGCAGTGGTACATCTTGGATCCAATTGATTGCCGAGCCGGGAAGGGAGCGGCCTGGGCCCCGTGAAATCCAGCCCTGGAGCAGATTCCGGAGCTTCATGAGATATTGCAGCGGGAAGCTAGATGGTTGCCAGAAGACCAGTCTTAGGATCCAGATTTGGCGTCGGAGCTGGTTAGTTAGGAATTCTGTAATTCCGCTCTCGAGTTCTGGGTCGTAAGAAGAATTGCAGACATGATGGCACCAGAATAAGGTTGAGTACTCTAGTAGGGGAAGGATTGCACTATTACCGACCCCGAAATGTTCTTGAATACCATGGCGCATTTGGTATTTCAGACAGACTTCTGCAAGCTCATGATGTCCCAGTTCTTCTTGGATAAAGAATTCCCGTGCCTCTTTACGGATGGGGTAATCATCAGGCGAGCTTAGGAGAAACTCACGAACTGAGAGGTGAGTTAGGCGGAAAAGGTCACGACCAGGCAGGAATTCAATTAAAGAGCTACCGAGCTCCAGGACCGCTGATTTGAACGGTTTCTTAGACTCCACGGATCCGGCACTAGATTGCAAAGCTAACGCAGATTCCAATTCACTCCAATGCAAGGGCCGAGCTGAGCAGCAGATCCATTGAAGGACTCTCTTTGCAAGTACTCGTCTTCGTGGTGGCTCTTTAGCAAGTTTGTTGAGGATAGCGCTGTATGTGGTGTCGAGACCAAAGGGAAGGTCGGAGAGAACCTCCATGATCTCATGCCGGGTAGTCGCCGACTTGAGGGTCTGGATCATGAGATTGACCCAGAGGAACATACCATTCGCTCCTTTTGAGAGTCTCTCGAATATTTGATCTTCGAGCTCTGCATCCCCCAAGGATAATCCAGCCAATCCACGAGATATGTAATTATTAACATCTGAGCTTACAGCAGCGGATGTCAACCTAATGTTGGGAAAGTTGCTTAGTGGGCCATTCAGTGTTGAGATGTCTCGACTGAGGAAGATGACTTGGATGACCGCCGTGCTGTTAACGAGATCCCCGATGGTTTCTACTATGGTGGAAGCGTCCTTAGATTCGTCTACACCGTCGATAAGAATGTAGAGTTTATTCAGGGATGAAGCTAGGTTTTTTAGGATGATGGCCGGTTGGTCTGAGGCAGATATCTTTGATCGTCCGTAACGTGCAGCGATGTGGTACGAAGCGTAGATGCAATCGGGGATGCAATCTAGTTGAGCCAGGACCTGAGCAATGATGCATGCCAGGACCATTATTTCTGATAGATTGCTTTCGTCACCTTTATCGCAAAAGAAGAACGCGAGGGCTTCGTTCGTGTGGTCTTCAATGTGATCTCTAACGGCATCAATGATGCAAGTACTCAGGACGGTTTTTCCAGTGCCTAGAGACCCAGAGACCCAGATAGTCTTATGCTGAGATTGTAGCCAAGACTGGAAAAACTCATGGTCCAATAACCATTGTCCACAAGGCTGGGTACGTCGTCGCGATTCGCGGTTTCGAACCTCCTCCATGTCGATTGGAGACAGCCATTTCATTACTTTCTCTCTCTCATGAAGTAAATCCTGTATCCCCACGACAAATATTCAGATCTTTGTCAGGCTACAAAAGAAGAAAAGGGAATCGAAAAACCTAGATGCTTCCCAAAAATCTCACCTTAACCTGAGAAAGCGACTCGCTTGCATAGCGATGTTCCTGTAACTGGCTGTCTAGTCTCTTAAGCACATCAACCCGATGAGCTAAAGTAATTTCTGCTTCAAGGGAGCTGGAATGCTGAGCTATCGCCTCCAACGTGTCTTGGAAGTCGCACTCAAAAGTACGCCAGATGCTTCTGCAAAGGATTTTAAATCCTACTTCAGTTACTCTCAATCCAAGATGCCACAGCAATAAAAAATCGGCATTGGCGAACCTTTGGTCGTGAAAACAAGCTTAGCTTTCTTGAGAAACATCAGAACCTCAAAATAGACAGCGGCTAGGGCTTCTTGGAATCGCTGACTATTTTCCAGCAGCCCTTCGTATTCCCGGTACACAGAGAAAGAGTGATTGAGTCTTTCGACCATTGCGACCAATTTCTTGAAGTACTGAGAGAATGACAAGGCAGACTTTGCGATTCAGCATACGAGATTCCATCGACCACAGACAGGGGGCAGTCACCTCCAAGATAACCCTGATAATACCCCATATCAGCGCAGACGGGGTTGGCTTGCACTGCGCCATTGAATCGATAGCTCTCGCATGGCGGTCAAGAAAATGAACAAAATGAAGAAAAGGTTCGATGCGATGGGTTAAATTACGCGACTTGCTCGACGCCGAATGCCGCCGGTTCAGGCCTTGCACATCGACAAGGACCTCTTTCAGCGTGATATCCGTGAATACGGCTCTCTCCCCCACATCGAGGGTTTTGCTGAATCGCTCGAACGCCTTCCAAAGAGGGGTCTGGTTATCTTCATCACGCTGAGAGAGGAGTCCGCGAGAGATCTGAGACATTGTCATGGATTATCGTAGGCACAGTTACGAAGCAGTCGATGGAATCCTATTTGCTGAATAGCAAAGTAAGACATACAAAGAGTAATTTAACTGAACAAGGGCTTCAGCACGATGTATATGAGCAGGCTGATAGTTCGCAAGGCATACTAATAATAGTCATAGGTTAGCAACCTGAGGCGTTTTCCGCATCTTTCTTCCTCAGGTAACAACAACGGCGCTCCTAAACAAGGGGCATTAGAGCGATCCATATGATCAGTCTGATGGCTCGTATGGCTTGCCATTCCTAGTCATGGGTTAACAACCCTGGACGTTTTCCCGATTTCCTAATCTTCCCTTCCTCAGGCAACAATAACATCGCCTGGCAGCAATCCCTGTAAGAGAAGCCGGAAACACCGTGATTCAACTTAAACACGTTGAAATGTTATGGGGAAAGAGAGAGCAAGTCAAAAATCATCCAGATAGTGTAGTATACCTAGGATGGTTACCGACAACCAAGCAAATCCTTTTCTTTGTGCTCTACTTTCGTAGCTTCACTCTCAGGAGCGGGTTTGCCACTCTAACTTCTCACGTCAGTTTTCAAATACCTAAGGATCCCCAAGGCGTCCCCATAACTCCGCCTTGTGGAACGGAGTTAATGTTATTAAAGCTACGTACATAATGCACAGACCACCTAACACAGCGGCCACAACGAACTCCCAACACGCCTCTCGCACCCTATCCCACACTTACTCTGAGGAGCGAATGAAAGCCTCTGCGGTTGCAATCGGCATGATGCAGGGTTCGTTGAAGTAGCATATTAGTGGTTGGCAAGAGCGCCCAGCGCCAGGGTTCCGCCGTTAGAGTGATATCTGCCTCGCGCCGATAAGGATTCGTAAGCTGTTCTCCAAAGAAGATTTTTGAAAAAGAGTGGACACGAGAAAGATTTCCGGGTTTTGGGGTGGTACGAAGTTACGAGTGCGCCTCGCTCGTAACTCGCCTTCACACTGACATTATGCCGATCAACCTCTCGCAGTTCTTTCACACCAAACCTGTGTCACATGGCTTTTCCTGGCTAGACAAATAAATCTCTCAACCCCCGACGTCTCGAGAGCTGTGGTGTCGTTCTTTCGCTATTGGAGGGGATAACGTTCGGGAGTGGCTGCTTTAAGTGGCTAATGATATTCCATTAAGGCAGCGTCTCCGAACCAACTCGGTAGGATGCTGGCATGCCCAGGTCGTGCAGTCTTCCTGGCGCAGCAGGGAACAGTTATAGCACAGCAAAAAGCAACAATGGAAATGCCAATGGGTCGGGTCGGGTTGGGTTAGGGACATGGCCCAACCTAAGTCAAACCCGGCCCATACAGGTTAAGTTGAATTTCGACCCAACCCATTGCCAATTTAGCAAAAAGTAAGCCCGGTGCAACGTTAGTATACGTACGCCACATCAGGAAATCTCCCAAATTAACTGCTCAACGCGGTCAGTGTTCCGACTTGGCAAGGCTTTCATTGTGGGTGGAGGTGAGGCTTTTGCGCTCCACACCATCCTTGAACAAGGCCTGGTGATAATCCTCCTCCTCGATTGCTGCCTCCCACTACGCCTCGCCACCACCACCATGGAATAGTCGAACTCCAACAATTACAGACCTCAAGGGTTACCCCTTTACTTTCTTTCCCTGTCTATTTTATGGTGTCATGCGTCTTATGGTGACCTGAAGTCGCTAGCCAAACTCAATCTCATATATAGATATATCTCTTATTTGGTATTGACACCGCTCGAGGCATACTCGGCTGTCTGTCTGCCAGCATGTTCCGAAATCAGATTGTAACTTGATAGGATTTCTTCTGAAACTCGGGTGGATGAACGGTCTTCCTGAACTTTTTTAATTGCTGGACACTGTGACAAATTACAAGCAGCCTTGCAGTCCTTTCAGAAGAGTGCAATTGGAAACAGTTTTATTCCAAATAACTAGGTAAAGAAGCAAACTTATTTGTGTCTAATCCTAGGATGATTTTAGATGGTGCGTAGCCTCTTCGGTTCTCCTAAACCCTGTCCTTTCCAGGAAGGTCCTTTTGAAAGGCTTCTGGGTATGACATTGTGCGCAGATGATGACCTTAGCAACAGAATCAACTCTTTCCCGCGTAATCAACCACTAGGAGCACTTGTTGAAGCTCTCGATTCTAAATCGCATAGTTGGCTTCGAATACATTTGAAGTACGAGTTGCTATCTTCAAACTTGACCATCTCTGAATGTGCACGGTTCATTGGATGCTGGTGTGATGGCTGTTCTCCAGGTGTGGCTCCTGTTGCCGAGCTTTTGGTCACCAATCGTGCCAGTGGTCCCTCTAGCTTCCAGGTATCCCCCACTTTCTTTATTGGAAATCAATAAAAATGTAAGCTTCATAGGATGGAAAGGAGACTTACCTTAGCAGTCTTTGACTCAACTGTCTCAAAATAAGAGTGGATGGTCAAATCTTTCCACTTGACGGCATGCCCGAAATTTTCATGAAGGGCATCCAAGTGAGCAGATTCTGATTTCAAACTCTCAACAAATTCCTCATTAGGTTGCCCTTCGACCATAGCCAGCAGGTGTTCAACGCGAAGGCCTCGGTGGGGCACTCCTAGGAAGATGAGGCCACAGGTCGAATCAAAAACGTTCTTATCTACTGAATCAGCACGTGAGGCGTAGACAAGTGCCTAAATCTATAAGTATATCAACTATTCCAAGGGAATCTCCAGTATCGCCAAACCTCTTTGATTAAGAGACCACCAAGGCTATGACCAATGAATACTAATGGCCTTCTTGATTCCTGTTAGAACAACGTTAGAATGTGCCTTCATTCATCATGGAGCAGGACATTCCTCAGGAGTTGCCCTAGCCGAGACCACGTCTGCGAGAAGAGACTTTCCATAGCTACTGATGGTCGCAAATGAGGCACTCTCATGGAGTCTTGAATCGTAGCCGTATGTAATAATGCGTGTATTTGGAAGAGCCTGTGGTAATCCATCTCTAAGCCACATGAAATTCCCATCTCGTTCTTTCCAGGACGCGAAAGGATGTCCATTAAGCCCTGTAACAGCAATCAGACTAATGAGGAGGGACGTTAGCTCTGGACTACAGTGGTTCAGGGTGAGATCACATACTCCATTATGGTTTTGGACTTCGAACCGGGACTTGCAAGGGTAGTCAACCCAAGGAACGAGCAGTCTACAATTACGGAACCCGACTGTCCTGCAATGTTCTGATAAGCGCATTGTATTGGGTGATTCGGCTGAAGTCCAAGGAATGGCGCATCCAGAGGTTTAAAAGTTGCGGTTGCCACCTGATATGAAACAGAGTCGATCGAGTCCGTATCAGGCGCTAGAGAGCCAATGAGAGCCGTGGCCGGGCTATGAGGACAGAGAACTTTTTGTAAGTCGGGTGCGTTAAATGTTGAGGGCACCTTGATAATGCGAAAGGCCTTGTTAGTACCAGTGTTTTTCTGCGTGATATCACGACTAACGAGTCAGTAGGATTATCCTATCCTGTCAGGAGTAAATCCCGGACTTACCCGCCCTCCTTCTTCATTCCATCAACGACAGGTTGTAACTGGCTTTTGAGTACAGTCTTTTCGAGAGCATTTTGTGGCAAACCACGCTCCATTGGAGCAGTGGAGTTGAAGAGTGGGCTCGTAGTAGGCTCGAGCCTGATAAAGTCATCAAGGATCAAATCCTTAAAATCTGCCAAGTCCGGGTACTGTCTACCGATAGGCTCAGTGGGGTTGAAGATGACCGGATCATCCACGTCCTTCTTCCCAAAAATGTTCAACCAGTCGAACATCTTTGATTCGACGTTAAACGTTCCTCGATCAACATCCAGCTTGAATTTAGCTTGAAACTCTTCCTTCTCCGGGTATTGCACGATGATCGCTCCACGGTACCCTGGCATAACACCCTTCGACACCTTCTTTGCTTCGGCGCAGTCCCAGACGACCACACTGTCAGTTCCAGCATCCGAACTCTTTTTCCATCCGCTTAGCTTCAGTTCGTATTCCCTATTGATCTTCCTTGCTATTTCATCAGTAACTCGTACTTTCTGTCCCGAGGGTCCGATTGGCGCCTCTAATCCAGGGATTATCGTGTCGCTCCGCTCCTCAGTGAAGATCTTGCCTATGGCCTCTTCGGGCGCAAGGTTGATGACTTTAGGAAACGACGTAGCATGGGCAGCGTCGCTTGCTCTGTACCTGCTGAATTCGATGTCGACATGAAAATTTCTGATTCGCTTGAAGCCCAGTCGAAACTTAAAGATGAATCGGAGAATAATTAGCGCTGCAGCTTTGCCATCATGCATGCCGTATTGGACTGTCTCGATGCGGATGTTGGCTAGCGTGTAATCGTCCGGATCGAACTCGAGGACATTTTCGCGAGTCGCAGTCTCACCCGGCTGATTGTGCTGTGGTCTAAGCTCTCCGCTTTTGGGATGAAGCTTGAAGCTGATGTCCATGTTAAGCCGTGAGATCCTGCCTTCACCAAGCTTTTATCGTGGTTGAGACAAGAGGTTGATCTGGGAGCTGAGGGGGATCGACTTGCGATGAGTCATCAGGCTACTAGCCACTGTGCGATGAACTGGCTATCTTAATTACTAAGCGGCGGCTGCATTTCCTGATTGTATGGCCTCTCAAGACAGAGCAAGATGTGATCATCTCCTCCCATCAGACACTGCGAACCTGACCTTTTATCATCATTCAATTTAGATTTCCGCACTCCACTACAAGCCAGCCTTCACCAGTCCCCCATGTCGTACCCCACCACTACTATGGCAAGCTCACCCACTACTACAAAGGGCATAGTAGCTGCTAGCCGACGAAAATGCGCTACCGGAGACTACGCTGGCGCGCTTCACATTCTTAGGCCAATGCTTCCCTTTTCTGAGCCTGCCGGTGCAATCCAAGCTGAATTGATCAGAGTCCATTTGATCCAAGGAGACCGAAAGTCTGCTTCACTGGCCTTAGCTGAAGGATTCGGGGCTGCGCACCACAGCGTAAAACCCTACTATGACCTAATTTCCGTTCTGGCGGCATTTATCAATGTTAGCGTTTGCGGTGATCTTGCTAGTGCACTGCAAGTGGCCTCTTCGTTGTGGCAGAGACATGGCACTGTGGAAACTTTCAAGTCCGGAGACGAGGCTTTGGTAAGTATGCACAAGCAGAAAAACTTCCACTGATATGGCAAGTGACTGATTTCGGATAAGGTACGCATCGGATACTATTGTCTAGAAATCTACGACCTGTGGAGGCGCTATGGGGAAGGCCACGCGAATCCGCAAATCCACCTAGAGGAAGACATTTTACAAGTTTTAATTTCTCGCCTTGCCCAAGATTGCCTGTACTTCGAGGCTTTAGAGCTTACTGAGTACTTTGTGGAACACCCGGAACCTTGCATTAAAGCTCTGATTTCCTCACTGCCGGATGACGATAACGTAGCAAGCATCGAATACTTGCTTCGATTGGCAAAGATTCGAGCTGAAGGGGGAGAACTAGAAAATGCTGAAGCTACACTATCCTTGATTGACCAGCTAGCGACGCAGGAACATCAAATGGTCAAGTTTAATCGGGATTGGATAACACTATGCTTCCTGAGTGGAGATCAAGACGCTGTCGTCAGAATTCAAAAGTTCCTTCAGCTTTCTGAATGGGCTTTGGGACAAAGCCATTTCGATAACGCGATGCAAGCTCTTGAAGCTTCTGCGGAGCTGCATTGCCAGCTTCCGGTAACTCCGCAAGTCGATCAGCTTGGCATACAAATCCACGACAACCTACAGAGCCTTTGCGAGCGAAGCGGCGATAGCCTCAGTATGATGCAGTTCGAATTCCGCCGTTGCGACATGATGTGTTCCCTCACGAACAACTTTTCCGATGCTCGAAACCGGCGAGATAAACTACTCTCCTTGCCCCTCTGTACGAAAATGCCATACTTTATGCGCTTCCATAGACGGCAATGGACAGAGTATTCTATATTGCACCAAAGGGAAGACGCACTATACCATGCGGAGAACTACCTAGATTACTGCAAACGGTGCAAAGATGAAGAGGAACAATCTCTTGCAGAGAACTTACGCTTGCAGTCCATTGTGCAGCCAGTACGAATGTCTGAAGATGCTCGAGAAACATTGCTTGAAGAAACACGCTCACAGCTAGAGCAAGGAATAGAGCGTGACAGAACAGCTGCGCTGCATTTTTCTCAGATTGAGAAACAATTGCTTCTTGTAGAAGTCTTGGACGAGCTTGGTACACTGCAGCAAGAAGACCGTGGAGAGACTTTTGCAACTATAGTTGGTATTCTGGACGAAGCAGAAAAACTCTGCCCAAAGATCAGCTTCAGTAGAGACAGCGTTCTCCTAAGGTTCCAGATTGGTTGCATGAGAACTTTAGCCACTAGCTTGAGTGACGGCTCGTCAGGCCCTCCAAGTAAAGGGTCGGGCAAAGCGAAAGAGGCGATCTTGAGTGACGATGAGGCGTCGCAGCCCTTTCGCCGCTCATCCTTTAAGGGCACAGAATATATATACCATCTCACTCTTGCTGTCCAGGATGGCTCTTTACTCATGTTTCAAGAAATTCTCCAGAAGGTCGAAAAAGAGATGAAACGGCTCGAAACCGAAGGTCATACCTTGGAAAAGGCTAGTTTCCTGATATTTCAAGGATTCTTCTACTACATCTTGACTGAATGCGAGGACGCCATGACCTTTGATGTCTGGCATGAAGCCGGTATCGAATCACGTAGCATGTGCATGGCGATGTCGCTGGCATGCTTCGGGAAGGCTTTGGACCTGAAAGACGTATATGAGAAAGAAGCTGCTAAACGGGCTGACAAAGTAGGAATATTGGCAGCGAGCCAAGCATACACCACAGGGCCTGTGGACTTACTGCTCTTCGAAATTGCCTTAACAATTTGCTATGAGCTTGAGGACAACGATCAGACCTGGAAGTGGATTCAGAGGGGAAAGGCGCGCAGCTACTCAACATCACTCTGGAATGCCTTAGACCGGGAAAATCTTAGTCAGGTGCTCAGCTTGCCCTCCAGTTTGACCTTTGAGGACATGCTTTGGGCAAGCAGCGCCTCCTCTCGGAAGCTTGTATTTGTAGACTGGGCTCCCCTTGGTCTATCTTCTAACAAAATCATACTACTTGCTTTGCAATTCGAAAAGGATACCGAAGGAACAACCAGAAGGATCAGTATGGCCGAAATAGCGACTTCTACCGAGGATCTCAGTGAATCCAAGAGAAAGCTCAATACCGCCAGATTAGACGATTCTGACGCGCAACGATTTCTAGGTCAGTTTCGAGCAGTTATACAACCATTAGAGGAATTCTCCAAGGAGGGTGATATCCTTGTCCTTTCACCAACGGCTCCTCTACATAACGTACCATTGCACGCTGTGGAGCTCGGAGACAAGCCACTAATTCAAAGGAATCCCCTTGTTTATACCCCTTCGCTCTCCGCACTGATTAGCTGTCTTGTAAGATTGGAAACTCCCGAGCCTGGAGCGAAACCCTCATCGAAGTGGAAAGCAGCCGTCCTCGGAGCGTATGATGATAGCTTTGAGGATGTTCAAACAAGCCAAGAACGACAGGCGATCTACGCTAATCTTGAGGTGCTTGCCAATAAGCTAGGTACAGAGCCAGTCGTAGGGCAGGCCCTTACGACGACGTCCTTCCGAACACAAGCAGCACGTGCAGATCTTCTGCACTTTCATGGACACGGGCGATATGATCAGCACAACATTATGCGTCAGTCCCTCGAGCTAGGAAGCCCAAAAGAATCGATAACAATAAACGATATTGTCGCGATGGATCTGGACAGGGCGCATATAACATTGATCGCGTGCGAGGGAGGCATCCAGGATTTTTCTCTCCAAGGGGATGAGCCGCTGGGGCTACTATCATTATTCCTGATCGGTGGCGCGACGTCTACCTTGGGAGCACTTTGGCCTATCCAGTCCACGACAGGTCGCAAGTTCACGCAAACATTCTACGATTATTTCCTCGACCATGTTGACAAAGCGGAATTCGGCCCTATAGTGAACCTTGCCATGGCTCTCCAACATACCACTCTCTACATTCGATCTTGTCCGGAGACACAAACTCCATATCACTGGGCAGCATTTGTGCTGTATGGCGCCTGGTTTTGTCGGAGAAAGCCTGGTACCTGGTGATTACGCACCTTGTGCTGACCGTAGATACTGCGGCAAACCAGCATGGTCTAGTCCAGTCACAATTTCTCTAACGATTATCTTTCCACTGCTAGTAAAGAAACGTTGCACACCTTTCGTCGATCTCTCTTTTTCGTGGATGATGTACGTCGCTCGCCGAGCGGTGTAGACCATTCTCCAAGTGTTCTTTGCTCTGCTATGCTCCTAACCAGCCTTTGAAGACCAATTAACGCATGGCAGCCATTTAATCACCACTTATATTTTTCAAAGTAAGAATTAAGTATGCGTAAATTAGATAGGGTCTACAGGCAGAATTGTATAGTGGCAAGATCGGATAATCTGGGGACCTTGAGGGGGTAGGAACTGCTGACTCGGGGACTAGTTTAATGAACACCAAATTCGATCCAGCAATTTTCACAGTATAGCATTCATTCCCTTCTAAATTCTAGCTAGTTTTACTAGGATGATGTTGAATTCTTTATCTGGTTGTGTTATTATCGATGAAATGCACATGTCCGCTGGCTATTGTACACGAAATCGATTGGTGGTGTGTAACAGAAGTAACTGGATGTTGTTGACACAAATATAGGCACTGAGCGTGACACTTGTGGATTCGTCAGTCAAAGGCTACTTACATATGGTTGTTCCGTATTGGGCACCGAGATTTCCAGGTACAGTTAAAGATGTTGCCAGCTGATAGCTGAGCGAGACAAAGAAGAGTGTTTCCTTAGAAATGAAGTCTAAATCTAATTTACTTGAAGTTGCTTTAGGCAAATAGGTCATAACCAAGCTTCTTATCTGAAAGAATTTCGTTGTATATGTAGTGGGGTACATGAAAGTAACAAAAATCGAAAAAAGGGTGGACAAGAGAAAGATGGGATAATTACTTATCTACCACGATTCTGAAAATTAAGGGATATTTACTCGTATGCCACGAAAAATGATTTTTATTACTCGCGTGCCACTGTCCATTTACTAGCATACCACGAAATCTCTCCCTACTCTACAGCATTCCTGCAGCCTCGCCGATTGTGCCCTCTCTGCTTACAATGCCCACAAACATTATTCCGGCTTGCTCTATCCCCTTGTCTGATCCGCCTCTTCTTGGGTCTCCCTCGCTGCCTTGTCAATTCAGGAGCTTCGCAGTCACTATACTTCTCCACCAGATCTTCTTCACGTATAGGGTGCATATGACGAGTGTAGGTTCGTTTATAGTACTCAACTGAATACCAGTCATCGACGTAACTATAGGGGTCCTCCGTTTGCCAAAGGCATACCGCAACAGCATGACGACAGGGAATTAAAAACTCCTGGAACTCGCCACAGGAGCAGTACAATTCCTTAAGGTTGACAATATAACTTGATCCTTCTGGAATATACACCTGTGCTAGCCCATTTTCAGCAAATTCGACCTTATATCTTCGAGCTTCCTGATAGCTCCGGTCCAGTATTTCCTTCGCATAATCTGTAATTCGTTCTGAATGGTGTTGTCTATGGCGTCGAAGATGTATCAGTGACATAACTTTAGCCCAAGTTGCTGTAAAAAGACGTAGTATAGGTAGTTTACGGTACTCATCCCAAGAGGAATTGATAGATTCTGCGATGTTCGATGTGATGTGGCTATATCGGGGGGCGGGGAATGCATACTGAGACCAGAGCGTATGGGATATTTCGTTAAGATAGTCGTAAGCTTCCTGGTTTTCCTCTTTGATTTTCTTCATACTTTCTTCAAACTTATGCTCTGTATATGCATAAGCTGCTCCCTAAAACAGATTTCGACAGGCCAATCCATAGTATTTCTAAATATTATCGGCTAAATGCTGAATGCAATGTGACGAATTATCATTTGAAAGAATGTCTTGGACAGCTGTAAGAAGTCCTTTATCCTGATCACTAATGACAACTGTACCTTCTGTATCCAGTTTGAGAAGGCTATGCTTCAAATGATGTAAAAACCAGGACCAGTTTTCACTATTTTCTATCGGTACCACAGCCCAAGCTAGAGGCAGAATTTCGTTGTTGCCATCTAGTGTACAGGCAAGTAGTAAAGTCATTCGGTATCGGGACTTGGTATGACAGCCATCCAGGGCAATAAATGGTCGACACGATGCAAAAGCTGCTGATGTTGCTGCAGAGGCAATGAAACACCGATGAAAATGACCCTCAACTGTTTCTAAAACCCCATGGTTCTCAGGATCGCCCTCATACCACAGATCTACCAAGCCACGGAATTTCTTAAAACTATCTGCTCCATTTCCTTCTAAATCTTCTCTAAGTGCTTCTCTTACTCGACAGGTCTGCTGATAACTGAGTCCTGAGTTGCCAAATTGTAAACGTTCAATACTTTGTATTTGGGCTGGCTGGATCTCTCGATTATCTGCAACAAGAGAGTGATTCCATTCTGTTAAATATGCAACTGAGTGAGCGGTATGAAAGTTGCGATGAACGATTGAACTGCAAGAATGAGGGGTATATCGGGTGACTCGAATTTTTATTCCCTTCAAAACAGATACCCGGATAGTAAACTTGCAGACAGCATTACGACAAGCTACTACATGTCGTGTACGGTCAGAATGGGAGACAACAAAAGACTCTCCTTGCTCAATAACAAATGAGCGGATAGCGGCTCGGACGTCATCTAGAGTATTGAAATCACCCTGTAGGCCTTCGGGTATTAGTGGCGGAGTCATTCTTCTTTGGAATAATGAGTAGAATAGAAGGGAAAAATTGCAATAGAAATGTTTTCTTTGTGCGCATATGCGCTGCAGGTGCTCTAATCACTTGTTGCATATTCGTGGTATGCTAGTAAATGGGCGGTGGTACGCGAGTAATAAAAATCATTTTTCGTGGCATACGAGTAAATATCCTGAAAATTAATTACTCGTCTACCATGGTGTATTTACCAATCTACCACGAATTTACCACCTATCCTACTGCATTCCTGCAGCTCCGGCGATTATGCCCTGCCTGATTGCAATGCCCACAGATCTTCGTTCCCCTTCCCTTTTCTCCTCTACGTAGTCTTTTCTTCTTCGGCCGGCCTATTTGCTTCATCAAATTTGGAGCGCTGCAGTTGTCAAATTCCTCTACCAAATCTTCTACCCGTACTGGAGGCATGTGTCATGAGTATGTTTGCTGGTAATACTCAATTGAGTACCATTCATGTACATACTCATATGGGTCGAGAACCTGCCACAGACATACAGCAACAGCATGTCGGCATGGAATTAAAAATTCCTGGAACTCGCCACAAGAGCATGTTTATTCTAACAAGTCAACAATATGACTAACCTCGTCTGGAATATAAACCTAAGCAAGTCCGTCCTGAGCAGAGCTGACTTTGTAATGGCGTGCTTGTTGATATGCGTCATCCAGAATTCTCTTCATGTAGTCTATAATATGTCTAGATTGATGCTGCCGGTAACGACGTAAATGCATAGTAGACATAACTTTTGACCATGTGGATGTAAGCATTTACAGTACAGAAAGGTTTCGGTATGGATCCCAGAAGGAGTTTATTGATTCAGCAATATTTGAAGTAATATTGCCAAATCTCAGAGCTGAAAATGCGTATTGAGTCCAGGTTGCATAAGGAATACTGTTGATATAATCGAATGCTGCTTGCTTTTCTTCTTGAATTTTGCTCATCGATTCCTTAAACTTAGACTCTATATACGCATAGGCAGCTCCCCAGAACAAACGTCGACAAGTAAGTCCAAATTGCTTTTGAGTGTTATTTGCAATATGTTGACTGCAGTTTGAATGATACGATTCTGGCAGTATTTTCTGCAAAGCTCTATTAAGTCTCTTATCTTGGTCACTAATTATAACCATTCCCTTGCAATCGACCTCGTGGAAACTCTTCTTTAGATTTGCCAAAAACCATATCCAGTTATCATTATCTTCAATAGGGACAACACCCCATGCCAATGGCAAGATCTCGTTGTTTCCATCTAATGTACAGGCTAGCAAAAGCATCATCCGAAATCGTGACTTTGTGTGACATCTGTTCAATGCGAGAAATGGTTGACATGAATCGAATCCAGTACGAGTAGTACTAGGAGCAATATAACAACGCTGAAAATGGTTATCGGCTATTCCTATATCTGCATAGTTCTCCTCATCTGCTTTGATTAAAAGATTCATAAGTGCTGGAATCTTTTTAAAACTCTCTGTTTCATTGCCTTCTAGATCTTCACGAATAGCTTCACGGGTACGCCAGGCCTGTTGATAACTGACTCTAGCATTGCCATACTGAATTCGCTCTGTACTCTGAATCAATGCTGGAGTAATTTTGCGATTATCAGCTACCGCAGGTCGACTTCGTTCTTTGAGAAATGCAACTGAATTGGCTTGTTTGAATTTTTGATAAATGATGGGACTACAAGAGTGCTTTGTATATCGCGTAACCTAGATCTTTGGTCCTTTGAGAAGTAATATCCGAATCGTAAACTTGCAGGAATTGTCATGACATGCAACAATATATCGAGTACGGTCCGAATGGGTAACTAGGTAAGACTCTTCAAAACCAATAATAAAGTCCTGAATAATAATACAGACAGCATCTAATGACTCAAAGTCAGCATTTAATGGCTCAGGAATCTGTTCGGTAGGCATCTTTGACTATGTAGTATGTATAAAAGAATTATTTGAAAAAGAATTGTGTTTTCATTGTTCGAAACGCTAATAGAAAGCTCATGCAATGTATATGCAAGCAAAACTGAAATCGTGGTAGATTAGTAAAGGGACTCGGTACGTACACACTCTTTTTCGTACGGCCACACCCCCCTTGCTATCTGCGCGGCCACACCCCCTCAAACAAAAATATGGTGTGGCCGCGCAAAAACCGAAATATAGTTTTGAGCGACTAAAAAATTTATTGATTTTGGGTT
>JAJDMY020000451.1:0-112674 GCA_022345705.2 Sabuloglossum arenarium
GTTATACAACTACTGCAACAGCTGCTGGAACAACTACTTTAACTGTAAGTAGCACTTATTTACAGTTCTTTACAGGATCAACCACACAAACAGTACAATTACCAGTAGTCTCTACACTATTACTAGGACAACAATTTTATATAAGAAATAATAGTTCAGGTCTAGTTACAATCACTTCTTCTGGTGGAAATACTGTTAGAGTTTTAGCAGCAGGTACTAGATGTATTGTGACATGTATTGCAACATCTGGAACTGATGCAACAGTATGGTCAAACTTCTATTTTGGATCTCTTATAGCAGATGGTAAACTATTAACTGTTAATAATACTCTTACATTTACTGGTACAGATTCTAGTAGTGTAGCTTTTGGAACTGGTGGAACATCAGTTGTGAGTCTTCTTTGTACTACACAGGCAAACTTTGGAACTGGAACAATATCATACACAAACAATTCAGTTATTGAGGTTGATACAGCATCTGCGGTAAATATTACTAATGCAATATCTCTAAGTAGTACAACTGGTTCATCATCATCTATATCTCAGATATTTTTACATGGTACATCTTCAAATTTATTAACAGTTTCTGGTATTGTTTCTGGTGGTGGTGTTAACGCATGGTGGACATTAAGAGCCACATCTGCCCTAGATTCAACAACACCAACATTAATTTCAGGAACAAACACTTTTCAAGGAACAATTTTACTATATTCAGGTTATTTGCAATTAAGCAATGCCTCAGCACTTGGGAATTCTGCAAACCAATTAGTGTTATTTGGTAATGGTACAACACTAGGTGATCTGCAAATTACTGCTAGTATAACAATACCTCAGAAGATTGGCTTAGAAAATAATGATAATCTCATAGGTGTACCCACAGGTATAACGGCCACATTATCTGGAGTGATATCAGACTTTGGTGTTACTAGTGGTATATCTAAAGTAGATGTAGGTACATTGATACTTACAGGTGCTAATACTAACACTGGTACTAATAATGTTAATGGTGGTTGGTTAGGTGGATCATCTACAACTACAGCAAGTCATGTTGTGGCAAATACCACAGGATGCAGAATATTTGGTGGAACTGGGTCAGGAAATGCAGGTACTTATGCAATAACAGGAACTCTTACCTTCAGTGGAGCATCAGGAGGATTAAATGTATATACAAATGGTACCACACAAGCCTCAAAAATAACAACCACCAGTACTGTTGCTTTGGGTGGATGTAAGATAGATGTTCTTGGAGCAATTAATACAGGAACTTATGCTATAATTGTTGCATCTGGAACTATGTATGGGACTGCTCCTGTTCTTGGAACCAATAGTAGTGGACACACTGTAACTTTTTCTCAATCAGGAAATACTTTAAACATGATAGTATCATAAAAATTTTTATTATGGCAAATGAAGTTAAAATACCATATCAGCATGGTTTAAATAAAAAAAATAAAGATGAAGAATCTGAAAAAGAACGTATTAATAAACTAAGAATTGATACAGTGAACCCAGATCCAAAAAATCCAGGAAAACCAGTAAAATGATCCAATGGGCTAAAAATAAAATATCAAAAAGATCTTTATTACTAATATTATCTTTTTTGTTATTTAGTACTAATTATAGTATTACTAATTATTATTTCCCATTTTTAACAGAGAGGGAACAAGAAATTTGGTGGATAAAAAGATTAGCATTATTATCTTTATCATTCTTATTACTACTTCTAGCGTTTTATAAATCTAGAGATAGTAAGTTGGTAATGTTAATATATGATATAGGATTGGGTTTTGTAGTAACTGACATATATGAAAGATGGATTTATAATGAAGCTTCTTTTCATGATTCTGATATATTACTAATACTAGCACCAATATTAATTGATTTATATAAAGAAAAATGGAATTCTTAAAACTAATAATAGAACTTATTATAACAGGCGTTGTTACTATTTTTACTAAAAATGGGTTATCTATAATTATTCAAAAAATTAGAGCTCATAGAAAAAATGATTATATTTATAAGAAAGCTGTAAATGGTAGGAAAATAGAAGAACTTGTTGAAGATTTGAGACATCATTATGGAGTTGATAGAACTATATTGTACTATTTTCATAATGGGGAGTTTGCAAGTAATAAATATTCATTCTATAAATTCTCATGTTTAGCAGAATCTTATGATAAACATAAGTTAGTAGGTAAAAAAGAAAACCAACAATGTCTACCTATATCTTGGATGTCAGACTTTTTAATTCACTATAAAGAAGAAGGGTTAGTTATACATAGATCTAAATTTAATACAAATGCTCCTTTTATTGCTAATTTAGCAGAATCAGAAGGTGTTAAATCTACATACTCTATGTTATTTTATGATTTAAAAGGAAATATGACCTGTGCTTTAGTAATGAATATGGAAACAGCAACTAAGAATATTAAAGATTTTGAATATTTTAATAATGTTGGTAAAATTATTGGTCATTTAATGACAGAGCAAAAGTGAATATGAGATTAAGATTACCTTATAAAGTAATAATTAATAATAAAATAACCATGAAAAATTTATACAGAGAGATAAAAGATAGATGGAAGCAAGAATGTCCTGAGTTATTTAAGAAATTAATTAAATTAGGATTAACTTTAAGTGCTTTGGGTGCTTCATTTTTAGTAATACCTTCAGTTAGTAAATTAGGAGAGCATATGATAACAATTGGTGCAATAATTGCAGCTATAAGTAAAATTACAAAAGTATGAGATATTTATATATATTATTATTTTTATGTTCTTGTGCAAGTGCTAAGAATAGTATAAGTACTATAGTTACAACTAGTACAACTCAAGATACAATTGTAAAAACTAAACAAGATTCAAGTAACCTTGTAATATCTAGTTTAAAAGATACTGTTATAAATGATAGTAATATTTTAATTAGTATTCATCATATAGGAGATAGTATTAAATTAGATTATATTATTAAATCTAAAGATGTAATTATACCTATAACAAAAACAGTTACAGTAGAAACTTTTAAAAAGTCAAGATTAGAAAATAGAGAAGATTTTAAAATAAGAAAATTAGAAATTCAGGATTCTTTAAAATTAACAAAAGCTAAATTAAAAACTAATATAAATATATATAGAGCTAAAAGTAATTACTTAAGATATTCTTATTATATATTATTAATTCTACTAATAATTTTCTTATATATAAAACTTAAAAAATATTTTTTATGAAAACAAGTCAAAATGGAATAAATGCAATTAAACAATTTGAGGGTTGTTCTTTAAAAGCTTATCTATGTCCTGCAAAAATTTCCACAATAGGGTTTGGTAATACTACATATTTAGATGGAACAAAAGTAAAGTTAGGGGATAGTATAACACAACAACAAGCTGATGATTTATTAAAAAACTTATTACCTAAGTATGAATCTCCTTTACAGAAAGTAGTTTCCTCTATAAACCAAAATCAATTTGATGCATTAGTATCATTCATATGGAATGTTGGTGCTGGAAATTTTGAATCTAGCACACTACTTAAAAAAATAAACATGAATCCTTCAGATCCTACAATAGAAGGAGAATTTAATAAATGGACTAAAGGTGGTGGTAAGGTATTACCCGGATTAGTTACAAGAAGAAAGAAAGAATGGTTATTATATAATTCAAAATAAATTATGAAAAATCCAATAGGTTTGAAAAGTGCTACAGATGCTTTAGATTATTGTCCTACTAAGAATATAAAAGGGAATAAAGTTATTATAAGATCTAGTAAAAGTTATAGTAAAGAGAAATAAATTATTACTATATGTAAATTATCCAGGTATTAACCTGGATTTTTTTGTTTAAATGATATATGTTTAAACTTTTTTGTATATTTGTTTAAATATAAATTTACAAATTATGCAAAACCAACAAGAGCAAGAAGTTTTAAGTCCAGAAGAACTAGAACAAAGAAAAAATCAGATGTTACAATTTTATACAGACTCTCTACCTTATTTAGAGGCTCAGTTTAAATATGAAGATTTATTATTTAAAATTGATGAAGCTAGATTTAAGAGAAGTAATGTTCAGATTCAACATGCCATGATGATACAGAATATGGAAGCTCATGAAGAACAAGAAAATAAGAAAGAGCAACAAGAATCTGAAAAAGAGAAATTAAAAGAAGAAATTCTAACAAATAAGAAATTAAAAAAACACTAAGAAAACATGGCTTTAGTAAATCAAGTACAGAAGCGTGTAAAAATGCCAAAGTGGGATGTAGTAAAGTTTCAGATAATAACTCATTGTTATATTAACCGTATAACAATGAGTGAATCAGATATAAACTGTCTAACTCTCTTAAGTTTTAATGAACCTATTGAGTTAACTCATTTTTGCTATGATGCTTCTTCAGAAGAAGATTGGATATTTAAATCTCCACAAACAGTAAGGAATTGTATTAATAAAGCTGAAAAGAATAATCTTATTATTAAGGATAAGAATAATAAAAAACTTATCATGCTTAATCCAGATTTAAAAATACAAACAGAAGGTATAATATTATTAGATTATAAATTTTTAACAGATGATCCCGAAGAAAGCAACTAATTTTTATAAGCAAGTTGCTGAAGAT
Source organism: Sabuloglossum arenarium (assembly GCA_022345705.2). Taxonomy (NCBI): domain Eukaryota; kingdom Fungi; phylum Ascomycota; class Geoglossomycetes; order Geoglossales; family Geoglossaceae; genus Sabuloglossum; species Sabuloglossum arenarium. The sequence continues at coordinate 4,610 of JAJDMY020000451.1, forward strand.
CTGAATTTAGATGAATCCTTAGTAGAATGTTTTATAGAATTTTATTATAAAAATATAAGAACTCTATTAAGTAATTTAGTACATCCTAGAGTTAATATTGATGGACTAGGTCATTTTGTAGCTAGAGGACCTGTAATAAGAAAAACAATTGCTAAAAATATAAAATATATTGAAGATGCTGATATTTCAACATTTGCTGCATACCATATTAAAAAGAAGTTAGAAAGTAGATTAGGTTTATTAATAACTTTAGAAGAGAAAATTACTGAGAGAGAAATAAAAAAAGAAACTTTTAGAAAGGAAAAATATGAGAGAGAGTCTAAAAAAAATATGGAAGAATAGAAATCAAATAATGGAAGGTATAAAAAATTCCATTATAAGAGATGAATTTGTAGAGGAAATAGCAAAATCAAGGTTAAATATTTGTAAACAATGTAATCTAATCGATATAACAGGAATTTCTTGTATTGTTAAAAAAACACAACCTTGCTGTTCTGAGTGTGGATGTTCTCTTTCTTTAAAAATAAGATCTCTATCAACAAATTGTCCACATCCAGAAGGACCTAAATGGAATGATTTAATAACAGAAGAAGATGAATGTAAATTAGATAATTTATGAAATCACTTTACTATGATAATTCAAAACCTCGGCCTCTATCCAATATTACAGACATAGGTAATTCTAGTGATAAAAGTAATGTAGTTACTCTTCAGTTAGAAACTATACATACATTAACAAAAAAAGTAAAAATTTTAGAAAAAGATAATTTATATTTAAAACTTAGATTACTAAGACTAGAAGGAATATTTACAGAAGATGAGATAAAAAATATTAAAGATATGTTAGGATCTAACGATGAAGCATCTATAAATTTAGCAATTGAAATTATAAATAAATATTAGTATGAGTATAATATTTAATGAAAAAGATCATAGTTATAAAAGTATTAATGGTGAAGATATAAACTGGATAAGTGTAACTACATTAATATCCCATTTTAAAAAACCATTTGACTCTAAAAAAACTGCAGAAAAGGTAAGTAAAAATAAAAAATCTAAATGGTTTGGTCTAGATCCAAAAAAAATACAAGATATTTGGAAGGCTGAGTCAAATAGATCTACTACTTTAGGAACTTATTATCATAATCAAAGAGAAAGTGATATATGTTCTTTATCTTCTATGGAAAAAGAAGGTATAATAATACCAATATTTCCACCAGAAATAACTACTTTATGTGGTACTAAAAAAGCACCATTACAGAAATTATCATCTGGAATATATCCAGAACATATGGTTTATTTAAAGTCAGTTGGTGTATGTGGACAATCAGATTTAGTAGAGGTTGTAAATGGAAAAGTAAATATTATCGATTATAAAAGTAATAAAAAGATTGATAAAGAATCCTTTATTAATTGGGAAGGTCTTTCTGAAATGATGTTAGAACCTATTACTTCTTTACAAGATTGTAATTTTAATCACTATGCTTTACAATTAAGTATATATATGTATATAATACTTAAACATAATCCTAAATTAAAAGCAGGCAAAATATTTATACATCATGTACTTTTTGAGATTGATTCAGAAGATGAATATGGATATCCTATAATTAAATTAGATTCTAATAATGATCCAATTGTAAAAGAAGTTATCCCAATACAAGTTCCTTATTTAATAGATGAGGTATTAACAATAATGCAGTACGTTAAAGAAAATAAAAATTTAATTAAAAAGAAATAATATGTGGATAAAAGTAGAATTACCTTTAGTAAATAAAAAACATATTGAAATGGGAATGCCTGCAGAAGATCTTTGGGTACCTTTTATGCTTAATCTAGATAAAGTAGATGGTTATAGAGTAGCTATTGATGAGCATGATGAAGAATTAGATGATGAAATTATAGTATATATGAGTTCAGGAGAAGAATTTGCTATAAGATATTCATTTAATGATCTTGAAAAAATATTAGAACATGCTAGTAAAATTATTTGATATTCAGAATAATACTGTAGTTCCAACAGAACATTGTTATAGTTTAAAGTCTTTAAAAGATATAATGGATAATTATCCAGAAGATTATCTTAAAATATACCAGTATTTATTTTATATGACTTGTCCAAATCCAGACATGAATCCTTTTTTTTCTGTACCAGACATAGATAAAGAAGGAATTATATTAGAAGAGGTTGATGCGGAATTTTCAGTAGAGGATGGGTTTATAATAAAAGCCTTAAACTTTTGTTTAAAACTTTATGAAACTCCTACATCAAGAGCATATAAAGGTATGGCTTCTATGCTAGATAGATTAGCAAGATACATGGAAATAACTCCTATAAGTGCGGGAAGAGATGGTAATATTAATTCATTAGTAGCAGCTGCAAAAAACTTTGATCAAATAAGAGCATCTTTTAAAGGAGTATATAAAGATCTTCAAGAAGAGCAATCTAGTAAAGTAAGAGGTGGTATATCAACAGCATATGATCAATAATTTAAACTTATAACCTTAGATATGAATGAAATTTTTCAGGATATCCCTTTATGGGATAATGGAACATGGAGTACTATAAGTTTTAAATCTAGAAAAGAATTTGCAGATGAGATTTATAGTATATTTTTAGAACCTGGTAAATATGGATTTAATGAAACTAGTCTTTTATTTAATTCAGAAGCAACAAAATTTACAAATATTGGAGTATATTGTATAGCTCCATACAAATCTAGAGATTTTATTAGTTATTGGGATGACCAAAAAAAGAAATGTAGAAAAGGTGTATTTTATGTAAAAGATAATATAAGATGGTATCTTACAAGAGATTACTATATGTGGTTAAATTTTTTACCAATCTTTGATAAAGAAGAACAAAACTTTGGATTTGCTAAAATAAGAGATGCTCAATATCATATGGCTCTTTATGAATTATTAGCTGAACTTAATTATAAACATGCTAGTATTCTAAAAAAGAGACAGATAGCTTCTTCATATTTTCATATATCAAAATTATTAAATCAACTTTGGTTTGAATCAGGAGTAACTCTCAAAATGGGAGCTAGTTTAAAAGATTATATAAATGAAAAAGGATCTTGGAAATTTTTATCAGAGTATGCATCATTTTTAAATGAACATACTGCTTGGTATAGACCTATGAATCCTGACAAAGTATTAATGTGGCAACAAAAAATTGAAGTTAGGAAAGGTGATAGAAAAACAGTAGTAGGTTTAAAAGGAACTATACAGGGTATGTCTTTTGAAAAAGATCCAACTTCTGGTGTTGGAGGTCCTGTAAAATATTTCTTTCATGAAGAAGCTGGAATAGCTCCTAAAATGGATCTAACTTTTGGATATATTAAACCTGCTTTAAAATCTGGTTTAACTACTACAGGTATGTTTATAGCTGCTGGATCAGTTGGTGATCTTAGTCAGTGTGGCCCATTAAAAGATATGATTAATAATCCAGATGGTAGTGATATATATGCTGTTGAAACAAATTTAATAGATTCAAAAGGTACTTTTGGAAGAACTGGATTATTTATACCTGAACAATGGTCTATGCCCCCCTGTATAGATGAGTATGGAAATTCTTTAATAGAAGAAGCTTTAGAACAATTAGACAAATATTTCAAAGAATGTAAAGATAATATGAGTCCTGAAGCATATCAATTAGAATTATCTCAGCATCCAAGAAATATTGAAGAAGCTTTTGCATATAGAACAGTATCAAAGTTCCCATTACATTTACTTACTGCACAACAAAGGAGAATTGAAGATAAAGAGTATGGATATGAATTATTAGATATAATGACAGATTCTGATGGAAAAGTAGAAGTTAAAGCAAGTAATAAATTACCAATTAAAGAATTTCCAATTACTAAAAAAACAGAAGATAAAACAGGATGTTTAGTAGTTTGGGAAAGACCAGTAAAAAATCCAGAATTTGGACAGTATTATGCATCTGTAGATCCAGTTAGTGAAGGAAGAGCGGAATATATAAATAATATGTTGTATACACCTATAGGGAAAAAAAGAATAGGTGATATAAAAATTGGTGATAATATTATTGGGTCTAATGGAAAGTCTATAAAAGTAACTGGTGTATTTCCTCAAGGTAAGAAAGAATTATATAGAGTTACTTTTGATGATAATTTTAGTATTTTAGTATGTAAAGAACACCTATGGTCAGTATCCTCAAATGGCGGTGAAAAGAAATATAACCATATTCTTTCTACAGAAACTATGTTAAATAAAGATTTAGATATTGAATTTTTTGGTATAGGTTTTAATAAAAATAAAAAATATAAAACAAAAAGTTATTATTTAAATAATAAGGGAAATTGTAAATGGAAAATACCAGTAGTTGCTCCTATAGAATTTAAGTCCAAGAAACCATTGCCTATTGATGCTTATTTTTTAGGATTACTATTAGGAGATGGTTGTATATCAAACAAAAGTATTGGGTATAGTTCAGTAGATTCAGAATTAGTAGATTATATATCTTCTATTTTACCAGAAGATATAACTATTAAATATAAAAGTAAATATGATTATACAATTACAACTTGCAAATCTAGAAATAGTATCACAAAAGAATTAAGAGAATTAAATTTAATGGGTACAAAATCTCATAGTAAATTTATACCTGAAATTTATAAATATTCCTCAGTAGAAGATAGACTTTCTATATTACAGGGATTAATGGATACAGATGGATATTGTGGAAATCACGGATCTGAATATTATTCAATATCTAAACAACTAGCATATGATGTTGTTGATATAGTACAGTCATTAGGAGGAATAGCAAAAATTAGAAAAAAGATAACCAATAGAAAAGAAAGAAATGGGGTTGGGTATATATTTATAGTTAGAGTGAGTTTACCAGATATATTTGTACCATTTAGATTAAAAAGAAAAGCTGATCTATATTACAAACCTGGGAAATTTAGTAGATATATAAAAAATATAGAGTTTGAGAAAATAGATGAGGCTGTTTGTATATCAGTAGATGCCCCTGATAAATTATATGTAACAGAACATGCTATTATAACACATAATACAACTACTTCTGAATCACTTTGTTCTATATATGTAATGAAAGCCCCTATACAAGTAACAAAAGTAACAGGAACTGAAACAGAAACCTATATAGAACCAGATAAAATTGTAGCTGCTTGGTGTGGTAGATTTGATGATTTAAATAAAACACACCAGAGATTAGAATTAATTATAGAATGGTATAATGCATGGACTGTAATAGAAAATAATATTAGTTTATTTATACAATATATGATAGGTAGAAAAAAACAAAAATATCTAGTACCTAAAAGTCAAATAATGTTTCTAAAAGATCTTGGTGCTAATGCAAATGTATTCCAAGAATATGGATGGAAAAATACTGGAGTATTATTTAAAAACCATTTAATTAACTATGCTATAGAATATTGTAAAGAAGAATTAGATACAGAAACAAAATCTGATGGAACTATAGTAAAAACAAAATATGGAATAGAAAGAATCCCAGATCCAATGTTAATACAAGAAATGAGAGAATATGCAGATGGTGTCAATGTAGATAGACTTGTAGCATTTTCATCATTAGTAGCTTTTATGAGAATACAACAATCTAATAGAGGATATTCTAAAATAACTATTATGGATGATGCAGCCAAAAACTTGCAAAAGTCATCAAAATTGTTTAAATTAAATAATAGTCCATTCCGCCATATAGGTAATACTCAGTATAAAGGTACACAAGGATTTAGAAGATCAGCATTTAAAAATATTAAATAAAAAAATTATGCAAGTATATAACGCATTATCTTTAAAAAATGGAGCTAAAACTAAGCAAAATAGAATGGGGTCAATTACACAACCCCTACAATTTATTCCAAAAGTAGATAAAGATGAAGAATGGGCAGCTTGGAATTTAGATTGGTTAGAATGGAATGGAATAAAACAGATTAGAAGAAATGCAAGAAGATTAATGAAAAATTATAAACTTGCAAAAGGGATTATAGATAGATCTGATTATATAGTAGAAGAAGATAATGAAATGAGAGATATAGTAGAATCTCTTATGAAAGAAGATGCCAGTGCTCTAGAATTAAAATTCTATCCTATTATACCAAATGTTATTAATGTTCTAGTAGCAGAATTTGCTAAAAGGTCAACTAAATTAACTTATAGAGCAATAGATGAATTTTCTTATAATGAAATGCTTGAGCAAAAAAGAGTAATGGTTGAAGATAATTTAATGCAAGATGCTCAAACAAAAATAATTGCTGCTATGCTAGAACAGGGTTTAGATCCTGAATCACCAGAAGCTCAACAGCAACTATCTCCAGATAAAATTAAATCTCTTCCTGAAATAGAACAATTCTTTAAAAAAGATTATAGATCTATGATAGAAGAATGGGCTACTCATCAACATAAAGTAGATGTTGAAAGATTTAAAATGGATGAATTAGAAGAAAGAGGTTTTAGAGATATGCTTATAACAGATAGAGAATTCTGGCATATGAAGATGATGGAAGATGACTATGAAGTTGAACTGTGGAATCCACCAGTTACATTTTATCATAAATCACCTGATGCAAGATATATATCACAAGGAAATTGGGTTGGTAAGGTAGATATGATGACTGTATCTGATGTCATAGATAAATTTGGATATATTATGTCTACAGAACAATTAGAAGCATTAGAAGCAGTATATCCTATAAGATCTGCCGGTTATAATATCGGCGGTATGCAAAATGATGGTTCTTATTATGATGGAACTAAATCTCATGAATGGAATACAAATATGCCATCTTTAGCTTATAGACAATATACTACAGCTAGAGCAGGTTCTGTATTAGATGGAGGAGATATTATTAATCAAATACTATCAGAAGGGGAAGATTACTTTGATCAAGGTACCGCATATTTATTAAGAGTTACACAAGCTTATTGGAAATCTCAAAGAAAACTAGGACATTTAACTAAAATAGCAGAATCTGGAGAAGTGATTACAGAAATTGTAACAGAAGATTATAAAATTACTGATAAACCTATATATGATAATAGACTCTTTAAAAATAAAAATAAAGATAATTTATTAATGGGAGAACATATTGATTGGATATGGATTAATGAAGTTTGGGGTGGTGTTAAAATTGGACCTAATTTACCATCCTTTTGGGGAATGAATAATCCAGGAGGATTTTCTCCAGTATATATAGGAGTAGATAAAAATCATATTGGACCTCTTAAATTTCAATTTAAAGGAGATTCTAGTTTATATGGATGTAAATTACCAGTAGAAGGATCTGTATTTTCTGATAGAAATACTAAATCTACTGCTTTACTTGATCTAATGAAACCATATCAAATAGGATATAATATTGTTAATAATCAAATAGCAGATATTTTAGTAGATGAATTAGGAACTGTAATTGCACTTGACCAAAATTCTTTACCTAAACATTCATTAGGAGAAGATTGGGGTAAAGGAAATTATTCCAAAGCATATGTTGCGATGAAAAATTTCCAAATTTTACCTTTAGATACCTCCATATCCAATACAGAAAATCCTTTAAATTTCCAAAATTTTCAAAAACTTGATCTTTCACAAACAGAAAGATTAATGTCTAGAATAAGTTTGGCTAATTATTTTAAAGAACAAGCCTATGAGGTTATAGGTGTAAATCCTCAAAGAATGGGTGGTAAATTATCCGATATGACAGCAACTGGTGTAGAGCAAGCTACAAGTGCTTCTTATGCACAAACAGAAATGTATTTTATACAACATTGTGATTATTTAATGCCAAGAGTTCATCAAATGAGAACTGATATGGCACAATTCTATAATTCTACTAAACCTTCTACAAGATTAACTTATTTAACATCAGCAGATGAAAAAGTTAATTTTGAAATAAATGGTACTGACTTATTAATGAGAGATTTAAATATATTTGCTACTACTACTGCTAATCATAGAGCAATACTTGAACAATTAAAATCTATGGTTATGAATAATAATACTACAGGAGCTTCTGTATATGATTTAGGTAAAATTGTTCAGTCTGATTCTATAGCTGAACTTAATCATGTTCTTAAAGATGCAGAACAAAAACAAAATCAAGTAAAACAACAAGAAATGCAACACCAACAAGAGTTACAAGATCAACAAATTAAAGCTGATCAGGAGACTGCAAGAGTTAAAATGGAACATGAAGATTCTAAAGATGAAAAAAATAGACAAAGAGATATACTTGTAGCTGAAATAAGAGCAGCTGGATATGGTGCACCTATGGATATTAATAAAAATGAGGTATCTGACTTTCAAGATGCAATGAGTAGCATTAGAGAAGAACAACAATATCAAGATCAAACTAACTTACAGAGAGAAAAAGAAGTTAATAGAATGAATAATGATGCTCAGAAGAATGAGATAGAAAGAGAAAAAATTGCAGTTCAAAGAGAAATAGCTAATAAACAATTACAAGTTGCAAGAGAAAATAAAGGAAAATATGACTCAAATAAGAAAAAGGCTAAAGATTAGCTATATAGTAAGTAAAATTAAAAATAACACTTTAAATCTTTGAAGTTTAATTAGTATATTAAAGTATAAATAAAAACCAACATTATGAGTGAACAAAATAAAAATCCTGAAAATGCTCAGGTACTTAATTCTACAACGGTAGAACAAGTTGATGTAAATATTGATGAACTTTTTGGTACTCCAGGTGCAGCTAGTATTATGCTTCCTGATAATAGCACTACCAAAGAAGAAAAGAAATCTATGTTTTCAAAAGAAAATATAGATACAACGTTCCTTGACAAAACTGTAACTACTGCTGAAGAAAGAAAAGCAACAGAAGATAATAAAGTAGAAGTTGAAGAAACACTTGCTGAACTAAATAGTTTAATTAGTAAAGAAGAAGATGCTGAAGAAAAAGGAAGACCAAAATTAGATAAATCAGGTCTTTTAGAGTTAGCTAGTAAAATGATTGAAGAAGGAACATTAGTACCTTTTGATGATGATAAACCATTAGAAGAATATACTACAAAAGATTTTAGAGAATTATTTGAAGAAAATTTTAAACAAAAAGAAGAAGACCTTAAGAAATCAACACCAAGAGATTTTTTTGAATCTTTACCAGAGGAGCTTCAAGTTGCTGCAAGATATGTAGCTGATGGAGGAACTGATATGAAAGGTTTATTTAAAGTTTTAGCTCAAGTTGAAGAAATTTCACAATTAGATCCTACTAATGAACATGATCAAGCTGAAATTGCAAGACAATATCTTTATTCTACAAATTTTGGTACTCCGGAAGAAATAGAAAATGAGATAAATGATTGGAATGAAATGGGTAAACTTGAACAGAAAGCTAATCAATTTAAACCAAAATTGGATAGAATGCAAGAAGAAACTGTTGCAAGAAAATTAGCTGAACAAGAAAATAAAAAAGAACAACAAGCTAAAGCTGCTAAAGCATACACTGATAATGTATATAATACACTTTCTACTGGAACTCTTGGAGATATTAAACTTGATAAAAAAGTTCAAAATATGCTTTATTCAGGTTTAGTACAACCAAATTATCCTTCTATATCAGGAAAACCTACAAATATGTTAGGACATCTTTTAGAAAAGTATCAATTTGTAGAACCAAGACATGATTTAATTGCTGAAGCTCTATGGTTACTTGCTGATCCTGATGGATATAAAAGTAAAATGAAAGAACAAGGTGAAAAAGTAGCAACTGAAAAGGTAGTAAGACAGTTAAAAACAGAAGAAGCAAGAAAGATTACATCATCTACTGCTCAAGAAGAAGAGGATGAAAAAGGTTCTGCTATAAGAAAAATACAACAACAAAAAACAATTCCTAGAAGTAATGGAATGTTTAAAAGATTTTAATAATAAGTAACAACTAAAAACAAATATAAAAAATGAGCACGCCGGTATTAAATAATGGTATATTCCTACGGGATACCTCTTATCAAGCTAGTTCCCATGTAGATTCTTATCACTTGGTTAACATGCTAAAAGATTCAGAACCTATGGATTTAGGTCCTGTTGATTTATGGGCTATGGCCCAAAAAGTAGAAATGCCTCTTTACCAAATGTCAAGTTTTGGTGGAAAAAATGTCATTATGGTTGATAATGCAAGAGGTGAATATAAATGGCAGACACCTGTTTCTACAGATCTTCCTTATGTCATTGAAGATATTGAACCTGATAATTCTTTTAAAGGTATTGAAGGATCTACTTTTAGAATTAAACTAAACCGTAGAGATTTTGGTCATGGTGATATTATTACCTATGATAAATATAATGGAGCAGAGATGTATATTACAGCTGAAGATATTCTTCCTATTGGAGATGGATTTATCTATACTGTTCAGTTAGTAAATAATGATAATTATAAATATTTAGATAATAAATATCTTACTAATAATACAAAACTTTTCCGTAAAGGTTCTGCAAGAGGTGAATATGGTGAAAGATTTTCTGATATCACTACAAGAACAGGATTCCGTGAATTCTATAACTTTGTTGGTGGAGCAGAAGCACACGTTCATTATTCTATTTCTTCTAGAGCAGACTTAATGATTAAAGGTGGTATGAATGCAGATGGCACAGTTCCTGTAACAGAAATTTGGAGAACATTTGACAAAACTATTGATCCTTCTATCACATCTTTAGAAGATATGGTAAAAGTAATGGGCAAAGATAAAGTTAAAAAAGCTTTTGATAATGGAGATTTATCAAGAACTTTCTTAACTACAATGGAATCAGCTCACTTAAGTAAAATTGCTACTGATATTGAAACTTACTTAATGTGGGGTCATGGTGGTAGAGTACGTCAAGATGGACCTGATGATGTAAGATTGTCTGTAGGTTTATGGAATCAATTAAATAACTCTTTTAAAAGAGTATATAATAAAAATAACTTTAGTTTAGATTTATTTAGAGGAGAAATTTATAACTTCTTTAATGGTAAAGTTGAATTCCAAGGACCAGATCCAAAAAGATCTTTGGTTGTACAAACTGGAATGGGTGGTATGAGAATGGTTAATGAAGCTATTAAAAGAGAAGCAATGGCATCTGGTCTATTAATTCAAGCTGCTGATATTGGTGCTATCACTGGTAAAGGAATGGATTTGAATTTTGGATTTGCTTATACTTCTTATGTTATTCCTTTCTTAGCTAATGTTAAGTTTGTACTTAATCCAGCTTTTGATAATGTTCATACTAATGATATTGAAAACCCAATTATTGATGGTTTCCCACTATCTTCTTATTCATTTATTATCTTTGATATTACTGATAATACTAATGATAATATTTTCTTACTAAAACTTTCTTGGGATAACCAATTGAAATGGTGGTATCAAAATGGAACAATGGATTATATGGGTAGAACTCAAGGTTTCCAATCATCTGGACAATTTAATGGTTATAGAGTAATGATGTCTCAGACTATGCCGGCAATTTGGGTAAAAGACCCAACAAAGGTATTGAAGATTGTAATGAGAAACCCAGTTACCGGCGGATCATTCTGATGAACCCATTTTAGAAATAACATTTTAAAAAAATAAAAATGGATTTACTATAATAATTTAAAATGAAATACTTATATTTGTATAAACATTAAAACAAATATTATGTATAAAAATTTAGTAGTAAAGTCAGATTTAATATTAAACTTGTATAATGAAGGGATGTTGCTTAATGAAATAGCTATAGCAACATCCTCTTCAACAAGTTCTGTAAAAAAAGTTCTTTTACATCTTGGTATTGATTATGAAAAGATTAAGAAAGATGAGTATAATTTAAGATTATCAAAAGTTATACCCATGTATGAATCTGGATTATCTCAAACAGTTATTGAAAAGGAATTAAAACTTACAAGAAAAACTATAAGAATTATATTAAAAAATAATAGTATTTCTAAATATAGAACTAAGTCTGAACAACATTTTATAAGATATAATACTGAAATAGATGAAGATATCTTAGATATATTAACACCTGATGCATTATATTGGGTTGGAATGTTATATACAGATGGTCACATTGAAAATATTAAAGAATATTCTTTTGAATTAGTCTTACATAATAATGATAAAGGACATCTAATAAAAATGAAAGAATTTTTTAAAAGTAGTAGAGATTTAAAACCAGATCATGGAGATTGTTCAAGATTAAGAATAAATTCAAAAAAGTTAGTAGATAAATTAGTTAATTTGGGATTTACTCCAAATAAAAGTAATACAATTAAACCTCATGAATTATTAAAAAATTCTAGAGACTTTTGGAGAGGTTGTATAGATGGAGATGGAGGTGTTTATAATAATAGAAAAGATAAAACAAAACATATTACTTTATGTGGAACTGAACAAACAATATTAGATTTTATTAATTTTTGTACAAACTTTTCAGGAAGTAGTCAAAAGAAACCAACAAAAAATAAAGGAAAAAATTTATATTCAGTTTCTTATTATAGTAAAGATGCTATGAAAGTTTTAAACCTTCTTTACAAAGACTCTACAATTTACTTAGATAGAAAATATAACACTTACTTGGAGATGTGCCAAGAATAATTAGTATATTTAAACCAACAATTAAAAACCAACAAAAAAGTATGGAAAATTTCACAATGGTTGAGACAAATAAAGGAAGTAATAGAAAAACATCTATTGCAGTAAGACCTTTTTTTGACAGTACAGCTTCTAATATGGGATTAGAAGAATATGGTATGACATTATTTGATGGTGTTAAGCATCATGAACAACTAGCTTGCTTAGAAAATAATGGAGTAATAAGATATTTAACAGGACTAAATGAATTTGCTCCTGAAATTAAATTATTAAATCAAGATGATAGAGAAGCTAGGATTAAAGAAATTAGAACATCTATTATTGAATTAGAGAAAGAATTAGCTGCTAATGTATTAGAAATTGAAGATCCTCAATTCTGGAACAAAGTACAATTATTAAGACCTGATAATACTATTTTTTGGAATAAAATTGAAATTTCTTGTGGAAATGAACCTTTATATTTAGATCCAAAAGATCCATATGATAGAATTAAATTACATGCAATTGAGGCAGGAGGATTTGCTATTGTAGCCAAAAGTTTTGATGATGCAAGATCTAGAGCAGTTGCACCAAAGTTTTATCTTGATAAAGAAGAAGAAACTGTAATGGTTAGAACTGAATACAAAAAAATGAGAAATAAAGCATTAGCAGAACTTCAAAAATTATTTGATAAAAATAGTACAAAATTATTCTATATAGCAAAAGTAGTAGATATAAATAGTACACAATATAGAAAATCTACACCTTTAGATGTTATCTATGAAAATATGGATAGACATATCAATGGTGAAGGGGGTGAAACAAATAAAGAGAGGGCAACTAGATCTTTCATGGATTCAGCTAATATGGATATGGAAACACTAAAAATTAAATCAATTGTTAGAGATTCCGTATTTTTTAAGTATATTATTAATAAGTCTGATGGTTATATTTATCATACTAAATCAGGAGCTCTTTTAGGTAGAAATGTTTCAGATGTAGTAGAGTATTTAAAAAATCCTTTAAATGATGATGTTCTTAAAGATTTAAATCAAGTTTGTGAAAAATATTGGAACTCTTAAAACAAAATAAAATGAAAAAATACACAACTGGGAAATTAGATAATCCTAATCCAACTTTAAAAAAACAAACTACTCCTAGAAGTAAAGGTGTTAAAGTAGGAGTTAATCCAAAAGTAAATGCCTCTAAAGTAGCAAAAGGTAAAGTAGGAGGAATAACTAAAGCTCCTAAGAAAGCTGAACCTAATAAGTAATTAAGTCCCGGAGAAATCCGGGATCTTTAAGTTTATAACAATGGATAAAATTATTATAATAAAGGAAAAAATTCCTAGTACAAATCCTAAACTTAGTAGACATATTTATCATGATTCTAGATCTAAATTGTATTCTTTTAATACTATAGGGTTAGTAATAAAATCAGTAACTCATCCAAGATCTATTCCTATTTTAAATCAAGGAAATGTAGGTAGTTGTACTGGAAATGCTGGTATAGGTGCCTTAGGATCTGATCCACTATATAATATAGTATCATCTAATACAACTTATACATTAGATGAAAATGGTGCATTAAAATTATATTCAGATGCTGAAGTAATTGATGGAAATGGATCTTACCCTCCAAATGATAATGGATCTTGTGGACTATCTATTGCAAAGGCTTTAGTAACTTCTGGATTAATTTCAGGATATCAACATACTTTTACATTAGATGATGCATTAAAGGCCCTTACCGTTAATCCAATATTAGTTGGTATTAATTGGTATGAAGGTATGTTTAGACCAGATAGAGATGGTAGAGTTAGAATTTCAGGTTCTCTAGCAGGAGGTCATGAAATAGTAGCAAGACAAATTGATGCAATAACAAAAAGAGTATGGTTTGATAATAGCTGGGGTTCTGCATGGGGAGTTCAAGGTAGATTTTATTTAACCTTTAATGATTTAGGTACTTTATTAAATCAACAAGGAGATGTTATAGTTTTACTACCCAATACACAACCAAATCCAATACCAATTATTCCTAGTGTAATAACACCAAATAAAGATGATGTTGCTTTAGCAGCTATAATGAAACAATGGTTAATTAATAAAGGATTATAACTATGAAAAATATTTTACAAAAGATTGGACAATTTCTAGTAGATAGTGTTGTTAACTTTATAGGTTCCTGGACATTTATTATTGTACAATCTTCTATACTATTTATATGGATATTACTTAATGTAAGAGCTTTTGTAAATTTTGATCCTTATCCTTTTATACTTTTAAATTTATTTCTATCATTTCAAGCTGCTTATGCTACACCTTTAATTTTAATGAGTACTAAAAGACAATCTGAAAAAGAAAGTAAAATAATTGAAAATGATCATAAATTAGATATTAAAACTTATAATAGAATTATTTCTATGCAAAGAGAAATTAAAGAATTAAAAGATTTAATAATTAGACCAAGTAAAAATTAAAATTTATAATATAATATATCATGGTAAAAAAATGTATGAAATGTGGAGGTTCTTCCATGACTAAAATGGCTAAAGGAGGATTTGCTAAAGCTACAGTAGGAGGAGATGATAAAAAATTTGGACTTTATGGTACTGCTCAATCAGGTGGAACTGGTCCGATTACAATGAAAAAAGGAGGTTCTAAAGTAACAACAGTTAAACATTCATGTCCAGCTGGTTATGTTAGATCTTCTACAGGAGATTGCATAAAGGAAAGAGCCCCAATGATGAAAAAAGGAGGAACTATAAAAAAATATCAATCTGGAGGAGGAACATCTGGTGGAGAATTACTTAAAAAAGTTGTACCTGCAATTGCTATCGGAGCTGCTGTAAGTGGTATTTCCAAAGGAATTAAAACTATTAAGAAGAATAGAGCTACTAAAAAAGCAGAAGAAAATAAAACTAGTAAATAATGACTACTAAAAAAAGAGGTATGAAGGCTTTTGAAAAGTCTGATTATGATAAAAAGATGGATAAAAAAGGAGTTCATGGAAAAGAAGGCTCTGTTAAAGATATAAAAGCTGATAAAATTGCTGCTAAAAAACTTGGTTATCTAAAAAAAGGAGGAATAACTTATTCTGCAAATAATACAGGGAATACATATCAATCTGCATATAAAAAGGGGGGAGAGAGTAAAAATTGGATACAAGGAGCTGTAAAAGGAATGAGAAAAGATAAACCTTGCACAGGTCCTAAATTTGGAAGTTCTACTTGCCCTCCAGGATCTAAAAGATATAATTTAGCCAAGACTTTTAAGAAAATTGCAAAAAATAAATAACTATGTTAAACAGTGTTATTAGTATAAAGATTAAACAAAGAATCAATAAACTTGATAGTCAAGACTATGATAATATAGAATGCTGGCAAATTGTAGAGTCTTTTAATAAAGCACAAGTAGAATGGACTAGAAGACAATTACATGGTATTAATCAAGTTAGAGAAGGTGATGAACAATCTACAAGAAGAAAAGATGACTTACAAGTATTACTTGACACTTCAACTTTGAATATTTCTAATAAAGAGTATTATTATAGAGGTTCTTTACCTATAGATTATCTTCAGTGGAAGAGAGTTGATATTTATGCTAAGAAAGATTGTTGTGATAAAAGGAGAATGGTTGTTTATTTAGCAGAAGAAGGTAATCTTAATCAACTATTGAGAGATAAAGGAAAAAGACCAGATTTTAAATGGGGTGAAACTTTTGCAACTTTGAAAGGTAATGCTGTTAATATTTATACTAACGGAGATTTTCAAATTCAAGAAGCTAACTTGGAATATTATAGACAACCAAGAAAAATACAAATATTAGGTTGTGTAGATCCTTATACAGGTATTCAAACAACTAGTGAAGTTTTATGTGAATTTAAGGATGATATAATAGAACTTATTATAGATGAAGCAGCATCAATACTAGCAGGAGATATAGAATCTGGAAATCAATTTGGTAGAGGTTCACAGGGAGCTGAAAGAAATAATTAAAGTAATTTGGAAGTTAAGAAAACTTTTATTATATTATAGTATATATTTATTAATTAAAACATAAAAAAAATGGCTTATTTTAATCATGCTTTTCAAAAGACATTTGTAGGAACAGAAGGTTTCACAGGTCTTTTACATGGGCAACTTGGTACTACTGGTAATATCTTTGCAGGTGGTCAATTTGGATTTGTAAATCCAAAAACTTGGAATATTATAGCAACTAATGCTGCACCTGATAATTGTTGTCCTTTAATTCTTGCAGCAGGTTCTATTTATCCTCATGATAAAATTGGACCTTTTCATGGAGGTTATAAAGAATCAAATAAATCTAAAGTGATTAATCCTAAGTATGTTAGTCAATTCTATAGAGTAGACCCTTGTACTCCTCAAAATAACGTGATTCATCTTGGAAATACAGGGTATACTGATGATGTAGCTTTATCTTTAGATATCACAGCAACTGGTGCTAACATAGCAGATGATATATATACTGATATTCCATTATTTGATTTAACTAGTGCAACTGGATCTGGATTATTAGCAAACATTACTGTAGTAGGTGGGGTAGTTACATTTGTAGAAATTGTTAATGGTGGTACAGGTTATATAACCGGTGATGTTGTTCAACCTGGAACAGGTATATCAACAGCAGGTAGTAGTATTGCAGGAACTACAATGACTATTGCAGCAATGGCTGCAAATGGTGGTGCATATACAGTAGGAATGACTATTCAAGGAACTGGTGTTACGGCTGGTACAACTATACTTTCACAATTAACAGGAACACCCGGTGGTGCTGGTACTTATGAAGTTAGTGTTTCACAAACTGTTGTTGGTCCTATTGTAATCACAGGTTTTTACTTACCCTGGGATGGATCAGGTTCAATCAGTACTCCTACATTTACAGTAACTGCTGGTATTGGTGCTAATTGTTGTAAAAAATTCTATTGTGGAGAAACATATACATTACGTGTTGATGCGAAAGGTTCCCCAGCATTAAGACTTTTAAATCACAATTCTTATATTATAGCTTCTGCTTATACAGGATGTTGTCCAGATGGTTCTATTTCTCCAGTAGAAGTTGATTCAACTTTAGTAATGATTCAATGGGCTCAAAGTATTGTAAATTATCCTGTAATTTCTCCTTTCATTCTTCCAATTGTAATTGATCAAGCTGGTACTCCTTGGTATGCTCCGGGTACTGATCCAGTTTTCTTGGCTGCTCAAGGTGTCGATACTTGGGATCATTATGTATCTCCAGGGTATATTACAGATGAATGTGCGGGTCTTGTTCTTAATGGAGCCTATGTAGATACTAAATTTGGTAATTGTACATTTCAAATTTCAGATTTCTATGAAAAAGAACCAGTAAGACTTTATGCTTCTGAAATGGATTTAAATGGAGATCCTTGTGCTTTTAATGGTATTTGTGTAATTACAGAATGTGCTGGAAGACAAGTTATGGGTCTTGGAGAATCTGTTGCTAGAGATGTAATTCTTTCAGAACAATATAGACAAAATTTCTTCCACAGTGATTTCCGTATCCGTGAAATTACTCAAGGATATAGTGTATTTGACTTTATTGATAGAACTGCACTTTATACTAGATATTATATTCTACATAATGTTCCAAGATTTAATAATCCTACTAGTACATTTGATAATGATCAATATTTATTAGAAATTATTACAGATGGTACAGAATCTGCTTTTGAAACTTTTGTATCTACTTGGTTAGATAATTGTGGAGGAACTTGTGATTCTAGTGTACAAGTTGAAAATTGCGTTACTGATTGTGTTCCAATCTATCCAATTCCTGTAATATCCTAATATATTAAATATTCATAAACTAAGGGGGATAAGAGTTTTAGACTCCTCCCCCTTTTTTATTACTTTATTATGGCTAATCATATATTAAGTTTAGAAGTTCCTACTGTAATGAATTCTTGCATTATAAAAATATATGATGTAAGTACATATAGTTTATTATTACCAATAAATTGTCCATATTTAAATATAACAGTACCTGGATTTAGTTATTCTATACAATTAGATGTAACTCCTAATTTTTCAGATACTATTACAGCATGTGATTTAGGATTACAGACTGTAGATTGTGATACAACAAATGTTGATATACCTGATGGAGTATATATTATAAAATATAGTGTTTCTCCAAATGATATAGTCTATGTTGAATATAATCATATGAGAATTACACAAGCTTTAAATAAATATTACAAAGTTCTTTGTGATATTGATGCTAATGCATGTGAACCACCATTTAAAATAAAAGAAAAGTTAGAAGAACTTAGACTTATAAAAATGTATTTAGAAGCAGCAAAAGCAAAAGTAGAATTTTGCCATGAACCTCAGAAAGGAATGACTTTATATAATTATGCTTTAAAACTTCTAAATAAAATGACTTGTCATCATTGTTAAATTTAAAACCAACATAAAATGAGCTCATGTCCAAATTGTAAAGCTGCAATAACATGCGGATGCCAGAAAAGAACTTTACCAAATGGTAATCAAGGTTGCACTAAATGTACAACAAAAACAATATCCAATAATAAACCAAGTATTAGAAATTCAAATATAATAGGAAAAAATATTTGGGGTCCTGATAAATACAAATTAGATACCTTTAAAAAATAATGGCTAATACTGTACCATATTTAATCTTTACTTCTTGTTGTGATGAGAGAATATCTTATAATTTTCAAGTTCCTATATCACCATTAAATATACCTAATACATATGGATATATAGGAAGTGGAATATATAATGGTTTAGTTGAAGGACAATGTTATAATGTTATTGAGACTTTAGGTGCCCCCTCATATGTTGCAGCTATGCCAACTATAGATCCAGTAAATCTATCGTTGAGAAGTGGTTGTGGAGATGATTTATGCTCTTGCCCACCTTGTTATAAATTATATAATTGTACAGATAATGAAATAATATATACATATAGTGATTTATCTGGGTATGTAGGAGATTTTATTACATTACAAAGGCATGAAAATTGTTGGTATGTATCATTAAGTAATGATCCTTGTATAAATCCTATAGTAGTTTTAGTAGATACAGAAACACCATGTACATGTACATGTAATTGTTATGAAGTTACAGGATCTCCATCAACTATAGAATATGTAGATTGTGATAATAATTTAATAATACAAATAGGTGGTGGAAAATTCTGTTCAAAAATTGTCCCTGCTGTTTATGGAGGATCTGGTACTGTAATGAATATAGGGATATGTATAGATAATCTATGTCCTGATATATGTTTTCAATTTACAAATTGTACATCAGGAGAAATTATAGTAGTATCTAATGATCAAACAATTTTACCTTATTATGTGAATAATGAAGTAGTTACTTTAAATGGACATGATGGTTGTTGGACTATTAGTACTAGTGAATCATGTGATTGTGCAGTTAGTGTAACTATACTAAAAGCATATAGTAGTTGTGAAACATGTTTACCAACGATTGCTTATAAATTTACTAATTGTAATAACTCTACAATTATAAAATATAGTATAGATGATTATTCAACTTATGTAGGAAAATCTGTAGAATTAGATTGTGGTGAATGTTGGTATGTAGATCAGATAGATTTTATACCACCAAGTACACAAGTTATTAATATAGTTCATTTATTTGATGGATGTATAGAATGTAACAGAACTTATTATAGATTAGATGATTGTACTGAAATATTACCATCAGTATACACTTTTACTGACCTTTCTGGATATTTAGGTCATATAATTAAGATAGAAGGTTGTGATACATGTTGGGAAATAACTGAAGTAAGAGATATAGTAAATCCAATTTTTACTATAGTATTAGAATCCTATACTACTTGTGATGATTGTACTTCTATTATACCATGTATTTGTTCAATTGCATGGCCAGAAATTAATGGAATACTTTCTTATATAAATTGTTTAGGTGATTTAATAACAATTACCGGATTAGATCCAGATATTCAAAGTGAAAAAATATGTACAAGAAAGTGGATTAGTGGTAGAAATCCTATATATTTTGGAGATTGTGTAGATGATTTATGTCCAATTGACCCACTACCAGTAAGAAGTGTAAAACCAGGATATTCAGTACCATTCTGTGACATAGAAAAATATGAAAAGATTTCATGTAAATCTTCAGAAATATTATATAAACAAACATTACAGAAAAGATATGGAATAAGTAATTGTTGTCTAGATAATAATGATAAATGGTTAATTAAAAAAGAACTTATAGATTTAGATTCCTTAAGAGATTCTAATTATATATGTACTCCATTAAATACTTGTTGTGGAACACCATTAGGAAATTGTGGATGTAATGGTGGAAATTTAAATTTACCATCTTCAAGTGGTACTTGTCCTAATTAGGAATTATAAACAAAAATTACTATATTATAATATGAAACCATTAAATTTAGATAATAGACCATGTAATCCAATATCAAGTAATTGTGTGATTTGGCAAGGTCAAGATATTCCATGTATAAACTTATGCTCAGGAGATAGTATTTCTGATGTTGTGTATAAACTTGCTCTAGAATTATGTGATATATTAAATCAAACAAATGTTTCTAACTATGATTTATCTTGTTTTGATTTAGCAGCTTGTCCACCATCAGATTTTCAAGGATTAATTCAACTTTTAATAACTAAAATATGTGAATTAAATGGTATAAGTCCTGATACTTCTAAATCTATTTCAGGATGTCCAGATTGTGTAGTAAGTATAGCATCTTGTTTTATACAAGGAACTCAAACTACCATGCAACTTATTGACTATATACAACTTATAGCTGAAAAAGTTTGTAGTTTAGTTAGTGAAATAACTATTATACAAAATCAAATTAATGATTTAGATATAAGAGTTACTATTCTAGAAAATACTCAACCTCCAATATTTACATTACCAAGTATTATAGTAAATTGTACTCTTAGTGATGGTATTATAATAGGTGGAAATTCTTATCCAATAGATCAAATATTAAATGCATTAATAAATGATTCCAATCATGGATATTGTGTACTATTAGGAGCAACAGGACAACCTAATTCTATATTATCTTCTATTGCTAGTCAATGTGTAGCTAATACAGATCCTTCTTTAGATAATCCTATTAATTCCATGGCTACACAATATTTTGGAAGTTGGATTAGTTCGCCAATAACTATAGCAGATAGTATAGTAAATTTATGGATATCAATATGTGATATAAGAAATTATTTAGAAACAACAAATAATGCTATTGTTGAAGCTGGAAATGGTATTAAAGTAACATCAGTAACAGTTGGTTCTACTACAACATATACAGTATCTACATTAGGGGCAATGAAAGCACAAAGTACTCCTTTGGATATGCCTGCTATTACACCCTTAGCAACTACTGATCTTTATGATGGAGTTATACAAATTATGTCTGAAAATTATGATGATGATAATGCTTATGATCCTATAACTGGTATTTGGACTTGCCCTTTTACAGGTAACTATAATATAAATTACTATGTACATTTATCAAATGAACCACCAGAAATTGGAAGTATAACAGGTTTTACAAGTGGTATGGTAATAGCTGGAGTAGCAAGAGTAACACCATCTGCATATTATGCAGTAGATGCAATGACTATAAATCAAGTAGTAAGACATATAGATATATCAGGTTCTTCATTGGGCATGACTATATCAGCAGGAACTCAATTATGTTTAAGAGTATTAAATTTATCAGATGTTGATTATTTAGCTCATAATGGTGATGTATCAAGAATGGTTATTCAAAGAATAAAATAAAAAATTATGGCAACTAATTGTACAAATTGTGGATGTAGTAAGAAAAAATGTGGATGTACAGATACATTTATAATATCTCCTGCACCATGTCCCACTCCAGTGGGATGTTTAAGTCCACCAGCCTGTCAGGAAGCTTTTGATTCTAAATGTATAGTATATACAGATGATGATATACTTTGTGGTAATGATATTATAGTAACTGCTACTGATACTGTATCAATGGCTTTGAATTCAATAGTAAACTATTTTTGTGGACTAGCTAATCCATATAAAGTTATTACAGCTCAAATAACTCAATTATCTACAGGAGCACCAAGTTTAAATATATTACAAAATACAACTGGAGTTGTACCTACTACAAGTTATACTTCTACCGGGTCGTTTACTATTACAGCAACAGGAGTATTTACTATAGATAGAACTATAGTTCTTCATACACAAACTACAGGTGTTATAGGTAAAACTATTCAATTTGATTATATAAATACATCAACTATAGGTATATATTCATGGACTAGTGCTCCAGCACTAGCAAATGGTATACTAACAAAAGATACAATTGAAATTAGAATTTATAACTAATACTTATAAATTAAAATATTACAGTTTGTTGGTTTCTGTGATAACAAGATAAGACCCTTGCACTTGCAGGGGTTTTATTTTTATAGTATATTTACATTGTAAGTCTCAGTAATTTTTAGTATATTAATAGTATAGTATGAAAGAATTTAAAAAGCCAGATATTAAAGCTCCAAGATTTAGACCAGAAATTTATAATGTTTTAAATCAAAAATTTTTAGATGAATTTAGGAAAAAATATATAAGGTATAAACATTTAGATAATAAAATATTAAGATCTATAGCAAAAGCATTCAATAGAATTATTTATGAAACTGTGATTGATACAAGAGATGGTGTTCAATTACCGGAGCAAATTGGATTATTATTCATAGGAACTTGTAAACAAGGAAATAATAGAAACATAGATTTTGTAAAATCTAATAAATATGGAGTTAGAATACCAAATAAAAATTGGGATACTGATGGTAATTTAGCTAAAATTTTTTTTTCAAATTATGCTTTAAAATATAAAATGAAAAATAGAGAATTTTGGGCATTTACTGCATCTAGAGAATTTAAAAGAAAAGTTTCTAAGGTATATCCTGAAAATTGGCCAATGTACTTAGCAATAGACAACACTAAAAAAATAAATAGTTTATATAATAAAGTTATATATAAAGATAGAAAAGAGAAAGAAACTAAAAAACTTTTGAAAAATTATAATGAATTTGATTTATGACAACAATTGGAGAGGCAATTTCAAGAGTAAGGAATACATTAAAAGCTGTTAAAGAAGATCCTTTTTTAACAGATAGAACAATTTACTTTTCTATAACTAAATATGCAAAAACTTTAATTAAAAGAGAAGATAACCAATTTAGACTTATGAAAATGAGTCAATTATTTGATATATTACCTTATGTTGAATTAGTTGATATAGATAAAGTAGATGCTGGTTGTATGGGTATATATTCTGAATGCTATTTTAAAAGATCTAAATATAAAATACAAAGTATCTTAGATGGAATGTTTGGTCCAATTATAAGAACCGTTTCATCAATAGATGGTAGTATAAAAATGTATAGAACTGACCCTGCAACCTTTGTGTCTATGACAAAAACAACTACCTTTAAATATAATAAAACACCATATTTTTGGTATATAGATGGTTATCTATATTGCCCCAATATAGATTGGGATGCTATTAAAGTTGAAGCTATTTTTGAGAATAATACTGAAAAATGTGATTCAGATGAATGTATTATCCAACAAGACAGACCTTTAAATATTCCAGATTATTTATACTCAGAAGTAGAGCAATATGTTATTAAAGAATTAACCCTGACTATGCAAGTTCCAACAGATGGTTCTGAAGATGGTCAAAATATACTTAGATAATGGATTTTAATTACACATTAGCTTACAGAAAATTTGATCAGTTATTAGAAGAAGTTCTTATAGATCTTAATACTTTTGCTCTTGAAAATATGATTGAACCTCAACAGTTAATTAAATTAGCAAAGAGATTAAATTATGAATTAGGTCTAAGAGTAAATCAACAAAAAGAAACTATATTAGAAGTATACCATGGAAAAGTAAAACTTCCTGATGATTTTTATACCTTTAATTATGCTATGGTTTGTGGAACTTATGTAGAAAATATTGGGTATGGTGGTATGCAAGGTGGAACTAATATTCAAGAAATTCCTTTCGTTGAAGTTCCACCAACTATTAACCAATGCACACCTCCAACTATTAACTGCTCTACATGTAATCATAATTCTTGTAATAAAACTGCAGCTTGTTTAGATAATAATGTAAATCTTAATAATGGTTTACCATTGAATTTACAATATGATCCAAATAACCCTTATGGAGATACTTGTATAAGACCAAGAGTTTTTATGAATTGTAAAGGTCAAAAACAAGAATTAATACAAATTATAAATACAGGTGCTACAAGAACTTATAGTAGTTTAACACCATTAAGAATGAAAAGAAGTCAGGAAATATCTTGTGAATGTCCAAATTTATATACTAATTGTGCTAATGAAGGTTGGATAAAAAATGGATGGTTATTTACTACTTTTAATACAGGATTTGTATATCTAAATTTTCAAGGTCAAATGGAAGATGATCAAGGTAATTTACTAGTCCCAGATCATGCATTACTTAATGAATATTATGAATATGCATTTAAACAAAGAATACTTGAAAACTTATACCTTAATGGAGAAGATGTTGCCCAAAGAATGCAAATTATAGAACAAAGAGTTAAAGTTTCTAGAAATAATGCATTAAGTCTTGTTAATACACCAAACTTTAAAGAATTGCAAGAAGTATGGTGGAGTAATAGAAAAGCTCAATATGGTCGCTATTATGATATGTTTAAATCATATACTGCTCAAAGCCCTTATAGAGGAAGTTATTAAATACTAAAATTCTTTATTATGGCAAAGGATAATATACAAGATACAACACAAATTATAACACATAGTTTTACTAAAGGATTAAATAAAGATTCAGATCCCTCATATGTACAAGATGGAATGTGGACCCATGCAATCAATGCTTCTAATAATTCTATTGAGGGAGATATTGCTACATTAACAAATGAGGCATCTAATTTCTTATGTGCTACAGCTGGTAGTACAATGCTATTTCCAACAGTTAAAAGATATATTATAGGTGCTATTTATTTATTTTCTGATAAATGGATTATATTTACAGCCGGTCATAATTCACAAGGTCAACCTGTAAACTCTGAAATAGGATTATTAGAAAGTGATATCTGTATATATAGACCAATTGTACAAGATAAATGTTTAGAGTTTGACAAAAGATATTTAATAACTGGATCTTCAAGAAAGAAAGAAGATTGCACATGGCAAGTATATTGGGCAGATAGTTTAAATCCAGATAGATTTCTGAATGTTGGAGATCAACATAATTGGCCTTCTAGTGATTATATATGGGGTGGTAATAATATTTATTCTAATGGAATTCATAATATACAATGGCCTAATATAACATGGATACAAAACTGTACATTAGTAGATGGATGTAATATATGTATTAATACAACTAAATTAGACTGTGATCATATTAGACTAGCTAGATTGATGGAAACTCCTTGTCTTAATTTAAAGTTAGGAACACAAGGGGGAACATTAGCTAATGGTACATATTTTGTAGTTATTGCATATTTAATTAAAGGTCAAAGAGTTACTGATTATTTTTCTCAAAGTAATAATCAGTTTATATTTACTATAAATGATCTTGAAGGATCTTTAGATTTAGAAGTTAATGCTGATAAAGTTAATTTTGATGAGTTTTCACTAGTTATAGTACAATGTATTAACCAAGGTACTATAGCTAAACAAATAGGAATATACTCTACTAGAACTACAATGATATCTATTGATCAAATAGATCCTACATTAGTTACTATTCCATTAGAACAACTTCCAATAGTTACTCCTGTATATGAAAAATCTAATCAAATGACAGAAGTAAATAATTACCTATTAAGAGTAGGACCTACTTCTAAATTTGATTTTAATTATCAACCTCTAGCTAATCTAATACAAGCTAAATGGGCTTCAATAGAATATCCAGCAGATTATTATGTAAAAGGAGGAAATAAAACAAATTATTTAAGAGATGAGGTATATTCTTTTTTTATAAGATGGGTATATGATACTGGAGATAAAACATCATCTTATCATATACCAGGAAGAATTTCTAGAAATTTCACTATACCAGGAACATCAACTATAGTACCTGAAGGTTCTATATATAATACACAAGATAGTTTACATAATGATGACAAAGTATTTGAAGTATTTAATACAGCATCAAATCTTGGTGGATCATCTCCTTATATTAATCAGATTCTTGATGATGGGGGTATAGTAATAGATAGTGGAGATATGGGTTATTGGGAATCAACAGAAAGTTATCCTGATAATAAACCTAATATTTGGGATTCTAGTACCTATTGTTGGACTGGAGCTACTGCACAAACAGGTATCTATAATTTATGTGGTAGAAATATTAGACATCATAAATTTCCAGAAGAATATATAAATAATAGTTCTACACAAACAGTAACACATTTTAAGAATAATCCAAATTCTAATTTAACTGGTAATGAATATTCTATAAGAATTTTGGGTGTCTACTTTGAAAATATTATTTTACCTAAAGATAATGATGGTAATGATATATCTGGAATTGTAGGATATGAAATTCTAAGAGGATCTAGAGAAGGTAATAAAACTATTATAGCCAAAGGAATGGTTAATAATTTTAGAACATATGAAATAAAAGGTTCAGCTGCTAATGGTAGAACTGGTTTATATGCTAATTATCCTTTTAATACAATTAAACCAATATCTCCAAATAGTAATCTAATGATAGATTATGATGATCCATATATATTTGTACATGGTCATCAAACTATTCCTAGTGATATAATATCTTTTCATTCACCAGATACTATGTTTAGATCACCTTTTTTGTCTACTACAGAATTAAAATTATATGGAAATATATCAGGGTATAGTACTCAACAATTTATTGAACCAAATCAACACCCTAAGTTTAAATTAATATCTGATCTTGCTATAATACCTATGTTTCTTATAGGTATAGGAGAAGCAATTACTTCTATGATAGGTAAAAGAACTGTAAATACATTAACAGCAGAAGATATTGGGGCAAGTTTTAGTACAGCTGATTTAGTAGCTGGTACAGGATTTAGTCCAGGAGTTATCCAAGCAGCATCCGCAGTTACAGTAGCGGTGGGTGTAGAAGCATATAATACAGCATTAGAAACATATTATAATACAGGATCTGGATGGCTTGCTGATGCTTTTTTAGCTTTAACCGTAGGATTTGAAAATACATTTCAATCTGATGCAGAAGCAACTTTAATAAGTGTTATTAATGCTGAAGCTGATATACCATTATCAGGTGTAAAACCAATTACTAAACTAGCAGGAACTATACAATATCCTACATATGCTTATCTACCATCTTTCTTAAGAGCAGCTGGTGGATTAAATCAAATTATATTTTATTTTTCAGAGGGTTCAGATGCAGTATTACAATTAATATATACTTTATTACCTTATAGACAATATACACTACAACATATTTCTCATGGTTTTTATAGTAATATAAATCCTAAAATTCAAGGAGATTTATATAGATTTAAAATTGAAGAGAGTTTTTACTTAAGAGACAATATTCAAGAAATATCTAGATATAATGATCAGTTTGGTAATCAGTATTCATATAGTATTAATAATTTAAAGAGAGTTGATTCAGTTATTGTTAGAACTAAATCAGGTCCTTATTATAATAACACATATCCAAATGGAGTTAATATAGGACCCGATCTTCTAGATATAGATAAATCATTAGTTACTTTAGGATCTGTAGTACAGGCACAAGATTGGTTAGGCTATAATCCATTTACTACAGGAACACAACCAGATTTTGACAATATAGATTTACCTTTTAGTTTACCTATAGGAAGTCATTATGCTGCTTTAAAAGGTAGAGTTAGAAATCAATATGGGCAACTTGATGGTATAAAACAAATTATAATAACACCATGCTCTCAAAATGTAGAAAATACTCCAATAATAGGACCATTTACATGTCATAGTACAACATATACTCAAAGAATAGTTACAAGAACCCCTATATTTTTTAATGGAGATACTTATATTAATAGGTATACAGAAAAGAACACAATCTGTTTTTATTATAATTGGCTTTATGGTCAACCTAATGGATATGAGTTTGATTATTATATTAATCAAATGATTCCAATGCCAAGATTTAATGTAAATAGTATTAAGTATGATGTATCAGATCTTAGTCAAGGATTAAATTTTAGTTCCCCAACTATACCTGGAACAGGAGCTTTACCCTCTAATTTTTATAATTTAGATTTTTATGTAAATTCAAATAGAAAATATAGTTATAATGATAATAAACCAGAAGGAACTATTGATACTTATCCAGGAGTATTTGGTATAAGGGAATCAAAATTTTATTTAGCTAATTCTTCTATAAGAGACTTTTTTGTAGAATCTGATGTATTAATAGATTTTAGAAAACAAGGTCTTTCAGATGCTGATAAACATTATGATCCATACAGATATACTAATTATATTGCAATGTTTAATTCTAATACTGATATATTAGGAAAAACAAATGTATATATATATGATTATTCATTAAGTGTAAGTAAATTATATAATCAATATTTTTCAGCAGGAACTTTACAAAGTAGATATTATAATCCAGATATAGCTGAATTATGTTATACTTATTTTCCAGATAGGATTATATATTCACTTCCGCAACAACAAGATGCTCTTAAAGATAGTTGGTTTATATACTTAGTAAATAATTATAAGCAATTTAAATCACAACTTAGTGGAGTAAAATCTATTAATAAAAGTGGTATTATTATTACTTTTAAAAATGATAGTCCTGTAATGTATCAAGGGGTAGATCAGTTAGAAACATCATTAGGTACTAAAATTACTATAGGTGATGGTGGATTATTTTCACAACCAGAACAATCTGTATCTAATGCAGATAGACCTTATGAATATGGATCATCACAAAATAAATTATCAATTATATCAACACCAGTAGGTATATATTATATTTCACAAGATCAAGGAAAAATATTTAATTTTGGAGAAGGTCTTCAAGAAATTTCTCAAGCTGGTATGAAATGGTGGTTTAATATTTATTTACCATATAGATTAACTAATGATTTTCCAACATATCCCTATTTAGATAATCCTGTTTCTGGTATAGGTTGTCAATCAATTTATGATAATGCTAATTCAGTATTATATTTTACTAAAAAAGATTATGAATTAAAATTAGAATATAAAGGATTAGTAGAATATATATCTTTAAGATCTGATAAAACTGGAGATTATTTTACAATAAAAACTCAACCTGCTAGTAGATTTTTATTAGGAGATCCTACAATATTTAATAATGCTTCTTGGACTATAAGTTATGATCCTAAAAATCAATTTTGGATTTCATTCCATGATTGGCATCCTGATTTATTAGTAGCTACTAAAGATACTTTCTTATCTATTAAAGAGAATACTATGTGGAAACATAATATTTTATGTAATAGTTTCTGTAATTACTATGGAATCAACTATCCTTTTGAAGTTGAGATACCTGTAATGACAAGTCAAACTATTACAACTACAAGATCTATAGAATATATTTTAGAATGTTATAGAAGATCTTCTGTAAGCTGCGTAGATCAACACCATGTACTTGATTTTAATTTTGATAGAGCTATTATATTTAATTCAGAACAAGTATCTGGATATTTAAATCTAAATATTTTTCCTAAAAATAATATTACATTAGCTCAACAATATCCTAAACTTAATGGAAATTTAAGTTCATTTGATATTTTATTTTCTAAAGAGGAGAATAAATATAGATTTAACCAGTTTTGGGATATAACAAAAGATAGGGCAGAATTTCCTATTGGATCTAACTATCCTCCAACAGGTCCTTTAGTTCCTGGTACTACAGAACTTTTAGGAAACTATTCTTCAGAGAATACTTGGATTACAAGTCCTGATGGATATAATAGAATTTTAAATCCAAATAATTTAGATTATAACAAATCTTCATTACAACATAAAAAGTTTAGAAGTTATTTAAACTATATAAATTTAAGAAAAAATGTATCTGGAGATATAAATATGCTAGTTAAAGTAATAAATAGTAAAACTCAAATATCACAGAGATAATGTATAATAAAAAAGTATTATCGGAAGCTATTAGTAAATTAGGAAAATATAGTAAAGCAAAACCTTTTTCTAAAGATATAATTAGAGATCCTCAAGGGCAATGGAAATATCCTGGTGAAAATACCAGAATACCTTCTAGTAATATAACTATGCAAGGAGTAGACTATCCAGTATGGGCTCAACCTAATATTGGTCCTGGAACTATGATGCAACCTGGTCAAGATTATAACTTTCCTGAAGCAGAGTATATAGATGAATATCCACAGTTAAAACATGGAGGACAAGCTTATAGTATATATAAAGAGTTACCTCATAAGAATATTTACTTTGGTAAATCTAAAAGTCTTAGTGCTACTAATAGATTATTTACTAAGAATAAACACTTAATGTCATATGAACATAAAATATATGACTCTAAAGTTAAACACTTTCAAGAAGGTGGTCCACAAAATACAGTAGGGCCTAGAAATTACTTTGAAAATGATTATATTCCAAAAGGTTCAGAAATATCTCCAGATTATGATTTAAAAAGATTTTTTCATGAGCAGCCTTTTCAAGCACAAGCATTTATATCGGGAAATGGACATGCTACTGATAAATATAAATTACCTAATCACCCTACTTTTAGTAATGAAAGTGATTATAGTACTATGGGAAATCCTGGAGGAGAGTGGATTCAAGATGAAAATGGAAATTGGATTTTTAAGACTTCTCAAGTAAATAGGAATAATATGTCAAAAGATGATTTACAAAATTATTTTAATGAAGTAGAACAAGGTAATAGTTTAGAATATAAAGGAGGTGGAGATATATCTATACCAGAATTAAATCAATATAAAGTTGGGGGTATTCCAGAATTACCTTTAAGATCAGGAAGAAAAGCTTATGAAAATTGGGTATATAGTTTTGATAGAATTAATACTAAAAAAGAAGGAGGAGAACCTCAAAACTATATAGATTTAGAATTAACGCCAAAGGAAATAGAAGACTATAAATCTAGAGGTTATAATATTGAATATCTAGATTAAACTTTATATGTTTATTAGTTTAAACAAATATCATTATATTTAATATATGGAAAAGAGAAGAGTAAGACTATATAAAGCTCAAGAAGGTGTTAATGTACAATCTAATAGTATGGATAAATATATTGCATATATTTATGAAAAACTTTCTCAGAATGAAGATCCTTCTAAATTAATGGAAGAGTTGATTAAAACTGGTCTACCGCAAGAAGAAGCTCAAAAACTCATTACTACAGTAATGTCTGAACTACAAGGATCTAATTCTAATCAACAAGATATTAATACAGAAAATCAAGATCTACAACAAGAAGATATAAATAATACTCAATCTCAACCAGGATATGCTAATGGAGGATATGTAGATTATTTACCAGATTATCAAGATCTTGGTTGGAATGAAATTCCTTCTAAGAAACATTTTGTAAAAGATATATTTAATATAGTTAAAAAAGAAGAAGGTGGTTCTTTAGGATCCGGAGATACAGAAGATACATTAACAGGAGATGTTAAAAAGAAATTTAATAAATTTTTAGGTAGTATAAAACAAGAGGCTACAAAAGCTTTATCAGAAGAATTATATAATAATATGATGACTTCAACAAATTCTTTTCAACAAGGAGGTATGACTGGTGGAGATAATCCAATGTATATATTCCAAGATGGTGGAAATGAACCTTATTATGAAGCAGACTTTTTACTAGAAGCTCAATATGGTATGAGCTTTTTACCAGAAACTTTAAAATATTTAGAATCTCAAAAAATTGGAAAACAGATTAATAAACCTACGGGTAAAATTGTAGATGAAGTTACTAATCAAAATATAAATCCTACTATAAGAAAAGCAAGTATTAATCATATATCAACTAATGGAGGACCTGGAAGTAATATTTTCAATCCTAGATATTATAATAAATCTTCTAAGCCTTATTATCTAAATAATAAAAATCCTTATACAGGATCTTTAGAGGGTCAAGTACCTATTGCTAGACAAGTAACTAAGACTGGACTATTTAGTAAACAACCTAAAAAATGGATTGATATATATCAAGTTCCTGCTATGGGAACTAATATAAATAATCAAGCTATTCCTACACATAATGAAGTAAAAGGAGTAACTCCAGAAAACACTAAAGAAGATTATTCTAATATGTCTATTATAGATAGACTTAGATTAGCTCATGGTGATAATAGTATGAGAAGAAATGAAAAAAGATTGTCTAGAAATCCTGAAGGAGAAGTTCCATTTCTATTTAATAATCCTTTTCATAGAGAAGAACATGAACATCTTAATTTACCAACAAGATTAAAAGTTGTTGGAAGTAAATTAAAAGGGGCATTTAATCCAAATAAAGAACATCTAGGATTAGGAACTAAATTAAAGATAGGTCTATCAAAAGCTAAATCAGCTACAGAATTTGCAACAGGAGGTCCTTTTAATCCTTTTGATATAAGTTCTAATGCTCCTGGGGTAAATGGTAATACACCTGGATTTGAACCAACACCTGCTTTTGATATATTTGGACAGCAACCAAAGAAAACACCTCCTAAAGCTAATCCTTTCAATTATATATCAATGACAGGAACTGGAGATTATAATAGTACTAAAAATACTGGTTTTAGTAATCTACCAATCCCAGATTCTCAAAATGATATACAACAAAATACGGAACAACAATTTGTAGGAGTAGAGAACAAAAGGAAAAGATTAAATAATATAGATCCTGAAATGGGTGTTAATGTATTCAATGCTGGAGTTAAAGGAGTTACAGGGTTACTAAATAGAAAAAGTCAAAGAGATCAGCAAAGAAAATATTATGACAATCTAACTTCAGATAATTTATATGGATCTCAATCTCCAGAATTTAGAGGTGATTATGTGGATTTTGGATCTCAAACAGGTCAGTATAGATTTGATCAAATGGGGCAAGATAGAAGTGGTTTCTCATCATATGGTAAATTTGGAGGATATATGCAAGAAGGTGGTCCTATTCAGTATGATAGTTATGGTAATCCAATCTTTATAGATCCAAATTATACTAATCTATCTGAAGATAAAACTAATAGTAATCCATATTTTACAGAAGAAAATCCAAATACATATCAAGAAGGTGGAGAAACTTATATGACAGATGATGAAATTCAAGATTTCTTAGATGCTGGTGGAGAATTAGAATATTTATAAATTTATATTATGTATAAAAAAGTAAAAATTAAGAAATTACCTAATACTAAACCTCTAGCAAGAACAGGTTACCAAGTAAAAGGTTCATTAATAAATGATGTACCTGCTTTTGGTGGAGCTGACTATAACTCCTATATAGGTATTCCAAAACCATCATTAAGTAAATTTATAACAGCAGTTCCTAGAAAAGAAGCTAATCTTGAAGCAGAAGGTGGTGAAACTGTATATGGAGATATAAATGGTGATGGTATTCCTGAACATAAAACTATTAAAGGACCAAGACACTCTGCAGGAGGAGTTCCTCTAAAATTACCAGATGATACTTTTATTTTTAGTGATACTAATTCTATGAAAATAAAAGATCCTAATATTTTATCTATGTTTAATAAAAGTATAGGAAAATCTTATACTCCTGCTGATATTGCAAAACAATATGATTTAGATAAATATAGAAAAATTCTACAAAATCCAGACTCTGATAAAATAGATATTAAAACAGCAGAGTTAATGATTAAGAATTATAATATGAAATTAGGAGCTCTTGCTTTAGCACAAGAAGGTAAGAAAGGATTTCCTCAAGGTATACCAGCTGTAGCTGTTCCTTATATGCAAAAGAATGGAATAGAAGAAGATCATGTTATACCTAGAGAACTATCACAATTAACACAAAATACTAGACCTCAACAACAAACTCCCAGTGAGGAGACAGAAGAATCTCCAACTGAGTTACAAGATAATGAGGAAGCAGAAAATTTAAATCAAGGACAACCTGTAGCAGAACCTCAAATGAGATATGGAGGACATCCTATGGAAGATTATGGTATGAATCTTGGTGGTTATGATTTACCATTTATAGATATGCCAGAAGCTGAATATGGTATGTCAATGGGGATTAATTCTAGAAACTATCAAGGTAGAAAAACTAAGATACAAGGTGGTCCTAAAGTTTATCAAGATGGAGGTAATACTGAAATAGCCAAACCACCTCAAGGAAGTACCATACTAAAAAGAAATGATTATCCTACAGAAACTGCATATAAACAAGCTCTTATGCAACAAGCAAGAAAAGGTAATAAAAATCTTTATACAGAATTACCTAATGGTAAATATGAAAAAGTAAGTTATACTTTAAAAGAACCAGAATATACGAGAGGTGATCTATCTAAAGAATGGTATAATAACAAACCTATTGCAGCTCAATATCAAGCAATGGAAAATCTTACTAAAGATCCAGAATCTATAGCCTTACTTGGTGCAAAAACAAGAGAAGCTCTGAATAATAAAGAAAATTATAAAGGTAAAACCGGAAAGTATAGTCAAACTTGGTCTGAAATGGGTCTAGGAGATCCTAATAAACTAACTGATGAAGAAATTGGAAATGCTTTTTTAGAATATCAAAAAAGAAATTTAAAACTTTTAGCTGTAGGTAGTGATTCTAAATATTATACAGATTCTAATGGTTCTTTAAAAAGTCCTGAAGAATTAATGAAAATGGGTTTAACTAAAGAAGAGGCTAATAGTAAAATTAATGAACTAAAAGATAAGAAGTTAGGTTCTTTAAATCAAGCTTTTGAAACTACAGGGATGCCTATAGATGTTACAGATAAAAGAAATAAAGATCTAGTTGCTAGAAAAGCTCTTCAACAAGCAAGTTTTCATGGTTATAATTCTGTTATGAAAGATCTTAATTCTGGTAAACTTTCTGAAGAACAAGCTAAAGATTTACTTCCTTATTTTGGTAATCTTCAACAAGGTCAGTCTGATGAATTTGGTCAAGGAACTTCTTCTATATCTCCTATTGATGCATACTATACTAATACTACAGCTGGAGGAGTTGGTGGTTATGGAGATATTGAATTTCAAAATGAGCCACTTTCTCAAAATGAAATTCAAATTTCAGAAAAGAAATGTCCTTGTCAAAAATCAGATGGTACTATCATTGATATAGGAATAGATCCAAATACTGGTGAATGTTTACCATGTGAAGAAAGTATGAATATGCAAGGTCAACCTGCAGAATGGTGGTTACAAGACACTATTAATACAGCAGGAGCTTTTGGAGATTTAATGGGGATTAAGAAATATATGCCATGGGCCCCTAAAGTTGATTTAGAAACTCCAAGACCTACTTTTCTAGATCCTACAAGAGAATTAGCTGCAAATACTGAACAAGCTAATATACAAACTCAAGGTATAAATCAATTTGCAGGATCTCAAGCGGGATCTGCTAGAGCTAGTGGTGTACAAGGAGAAGCTGCTAAGATAGCTGCAGATACTTTAGGAAGATACAATAATGAGAATGTAAATCTTGCTAATCAATATGAGTTTAAAAAAGCTGATATAGATAATCAAGAAAGACAAATGAATCAAGGAATTACTTCTAAATTATATGATGAAAATATAATAGCTAATCAACAGTTTGATAATAGTAAGAGAGCTATGAGAAATAATCTTAGAAATTATTATACTAATGCTATTACTAATAGAGCAAAAACTGATACATTAAATCAACTTTACCCTCAATATGCAGTTAGTCCAGGTACAGGAGGATTTATGCATTTTACAAAAGGTAAGGAGAATATTCCCCAAGAATCAAGTAATCAAGGTTTTAATGAATGGTTTGATTATTATAAACAAAAAGGTTTAAATGATGATGATGCCATAAAAGCAGCTAATTCACAACTAGGAAAACCTTCCAGAAATGAAAATTCTGGAGAAGAAGCTTTTAAAGCTCATTATGGTAAAAAAGGAGGTTTCTTACAACAAGGTGGTTTAGTATATGCAGATATGATATTTCCTTTTAATACTTAAACTTTATAGGTTTATTAAACTTATAAAATTTTAATATATTTACATATACATTAAGTAATTACTATGAGTACATATTTACAGGGAATTTCGGACTATATACCTGATTATCAACCCTTTCAACCTGATTTAAATTTTTATGCTAATGTTTTACAAACTAAGCAAACACAATATGATACTAACTGGAAGGGTGTAAACAATCTTTATGGGCAACTTCATAATGCAGAATTAACTCATGATCTAAATATTGAAAAGAAAGATAAATTACTAAAACAAATAGATTTTAATATTAAAAGAGTTTCTGGACTTGATCTATCTTTAGAACAAAATGTTCAACAAGCTACTCAAGTATTTAAACCATTCTATCAAGATAAATATCTTATGAAAGATATGGCTTGGACAAAAGGTTTTACTAATACTTATAGTAGTGCTTTATCTTTACAAAATAATCAAGATAAAGATCAAAGAGCAACTTATTGGGATAATGGTATTAAAGCAATGCAATATAGAAGAGAAGAATTTAAAAATGCAAGTTTAGATGATACTCTTAATATAGGTAATGTACAATATACACCATATGTTAATGCTCAGAAAACTTATTTAAATTTAGCTAAAGAATACGGTTTATCAGTAGACACAACAACTATAGATTCTTCTGGTATGTATTTAATAAGACAGAAAAATGGTGCTCCTTTAATACCAGCATTACAAGAATTATTTATGAGTCAATATGCAAATGATCCCTCCTTACAAAAAGTATATGCTACACAAGCATATGTTGAAAGAAATGATTATGCTACACAACATGCAAGTGAATTTGGTGGAGATAAGTTAGCTGCTGAAAAAGTTTATCTACAAAATATATATACTCATTTAAAAGATCCTATATCAGAAAGAGCAAAAGAAGATAAAGCACAAGTGCAGTCCACTAATAATATAAAAAATAGAGTTGAAAAAAGTATAGAAGAAGGTAATGTAATTCCAGGTCAAGATAGTTATTTACAAAATTTGAATCAAGCTTTAGATATATATTCTACAGTATCTGATTATAGTACAAGTTTAGATCAAGAATTAAATGGAGAATCTAATACTCTAGTTACAAAAGGTCCTACTGAAGGATTAGATTTAGATAATATGGAATTAGCTAGGTTAAAAGTAGATAGTGTTATTGCATCTTCTAGGGCTCAACAAGATATTATAAGTTCTGCTAATATTTATGCATACAAAGATTATGTACAAGATATGACTGCTAATCCTATTGGATTACAAAAACAACAGTTTGCTCATGATTTTGCAAAACAAGATAGACAATTTGCTCATGACGAGCAATTAGCAAAATTAAAATCAGGATTAGCACTAAATAATGAAATGGCAAAACATGCTGTAGCTAATGGTACTGGTTATTATACAAGAGATGGTCAATTTGCTTGGTATTCAAACCTAGATAAACAACATGTTGAACCTAATATTGGAGGTGGTGGTTCTACAGAACATGATATAAATATACTTAGAAAAAATCATGAAGAAGTAGATAGACATACTCTTGATATGACAGGTGATTATATTGGTCATTGGTTTGATACTATGAAAACTATGAAAGAAGGAGGAGTTTTATCTGAATCAGAGTTTAGAAAAATATTAACAAATTCAGATACTGTACCTAGTAATAAATATAATGGTTATGAAGGATTTGATAAATTATATAAAAGATATAGAGATAATCCTGAAAAGATAGCTTTAGAAATAGCTAAAAGTGGTAGATTAAAGCATTTTAAAGATGGTATAGAATCATTAATATATAAAAAAGAATTATTTAAAACTGATTTAGGTAAATCTTATTTAACTGATTCTACTAGTTTGTTAAATGCTAGTAGATATGAACATAAAAGAGATCAATTTAATAAAGTTGAAAGAGAAAACTGGGGTATTATAAATAATGAAATTATTAAAGATATTAAAAGTTTAGATTACTTTAAAGATCTTCCAGAAACACAATTAAAAGATTTAGGTAATTTATATATACAAGGATTAACAGAAGATGAATTTGTAAAACAAGCTATGAAAAAACATGGTTGGAAAAAGGGTGTAATAGAAGGTACTCCTTTTTATGGATCAACTTCATGGAAAACTGGCTCAGAACCAATAAGTAAACAATCTATACTTCAAGGCAAAGATTATTATGAAGCTTTATATAATGAAATGAAGAATTCTTATCATAATACAATAACAAGTTCTGGTAAATTAAAATCTCATATACCAATAGTTTCCAAAGGACCTGGTGGTAAAGCTGGTTTACAAGGTGATTATACTTCTACAGATGTTAATTTAGCAGATCCTGAAAGTTTAGGAACTAGGAGTTTCAATCAAATGTTAGATGCTATATCAAATACAAATTGGAATCAAGATAAAAATAAATATTGGATATCTGTTGATGGAACTGGAAAATTAACAAACTATGATCATAAGGATATTTTATCACCTGAAAAAGCTAAGGCTTTATTAGAGCAAGTAAAATATGATATGAAAGATAAATCTAAAGCTCCTAAATTTAAAATAATGCAAGGTCAAATTGCAGGTGAGAATGATAAGACAGGTTCAATGACAGTATTCCTCCCTAAAAAATATATTGAAGAACATTTAAAAGAAACTTCAGATGGAAAAACTAAGATTAATCAAACCCTTGTAGATTTAATATTTGATAAAGGTATTTCTTTTATTGCACCAAAAGAAACTTGGAATAGTGTTGATTTATTTAAGAGTAATTATATAACACCAACGGAATCTGTTATATCAGCAAAAGGAGCAGCTAGTTACCATTCTCCCTATAATGCAGGATCATATAGTATAACAAAAGCAGTTGGTAGACCTGGTATGGATTATAGTGGAAATTTAATACTAAATGCTTTAAACCAAGATGGAAGTATATATAAAGTTGTACCGGCTCCGTTACTTCAACAAAAGAAAGGAAATTTAATAGATGATACTGAAGAATATTTTTATAAACAAGTAAAAGAACAAGAAATAGATAATTTAGAAACTTTTACAGAAATATATAAATCAGGAGATCAGGAAGCAATCAAATTAGCAGAAAAGAATTTTGGATTTACTCCTGCAAAATTAGGTTTAAATTATTAAAATCATGGAACAAGAAATAAATAAACAACCTAGTATTCAAGAATTACCGGGAGGAAAAAATATTACCAATAAAACAAATCTCATTAAAGATGCTAGTGTAGGATCTACACCAAATTATCCTAAACAAGTATCAGATAAAGTTATGACTCCTGCTGAAAGAGCTGAAGCAAGAGCTCATAATGCATTTGTTAAAGCTTCTAATACTATAGATAATAATAATTATAGCAAAATTTATGCTTTTGACAATTCTCCAACAGGTGCATTTAAAGCAAGATATAAAGCATATGGGCAAGAAACATATAATAAATTAGGATTTCATCCATTAGCAGATAATGATACATGGTATAACCAAAATACTACTTGGTGGGATGATCATAAAAGAATGATGACTCATAGTTTTTGGCCTATGGTTGGGTTAGGAATTATGAGTCCTCTTAAATCTTATTCTGGTTTATTTGGTCATGGTGATATAGGTGCAGATACTAAAGAAGCAAAGAACTATGATGAATATATGCAAATTGCATATTCTACTAAAGGAGGAATAGGAAGTTTTACAAATAATCTTTTAAATTCAGCTGCATATTCAGCTGGTATTTTACTAGAAAGTGCTGTAGAAGGAGTAATTATTGATGGAGCAGTCGGCTTTGCTGGAGGTGGACCAGCTGGAGGTGCTATTGGAGGATTAGCAGGTGGTGCAACTGGTTTAGCAAAAGGATTATTTTCTTTACCAAAAACATTAAATGCTGCTTGGAAATCAGGTGGAAAAATGATGGCTTCTCTAAAAGCGGCTAGTAATTTTAATAATGCAAAAACCATATTTGCAAATGCAAGTAAAAGTTTAGTAAATGGATTAAATCCATTAAAAAATACTACAAGAACTCTTGGAGAATTAAGAGAAGTTGATGATTTAACGAATTTAGCAAGAGCATCTAGATCAGTTGGAGCTTTTTGGCATGATGTTAGAAATGCTAATGCTGCTTTATCAGAAGGAAGATTAGAAGGTGGATTTACTCAACAAAATGTATATAAAAGATTGTATAATGAATATTATACTAAATATGGAGAAGCTCCTTCTAATGAGTTACAAGAACAATTTATGCAACAAGCAAAAGTAGCTGGATTTTCTAATACTATGAAAAATACTCTATTAGTATATTATTCAAATAGTATAGCTTTTCCATCTATGACAAAAGCTGGATTCTTAAAAGGTTTACCCAAATCAGCATCTACTATAGGTAAAGTTGGAAAAGAATTTAATATTGTATTTGATCCCAAAAAGAAAATTGCAGATGGTTTATATTCTCTTGAAAAAGTATCTTTAAAAAATGCAGCTAAGAGTTTTATTAAACCTTCAGTTTGGGGTAAAACTGGATATAATTATTTTAAAGCTAATCTAGTAGAAGGATTGCAAGAAGTTTCCCAAGATATTTTATCTAAATCTACAGAAGATTATTATGTAAATTCTCTTAATAATAAATCATTACAAAATTTTAATTACTCTATGAGTGCATTATATAATGCTACTAAAGAGTCGATAAGTGCCCAGGGTATTGAAACATTTACTTCTGGATTTTTAATGGGTAGTATTTTACAGGCTCCTGTAAAAGGAATTCAATTTATAAGTGCCGGTTACAATAAATATTTTAAAAATAGAAATAATTATGATGAATATATAAAACAAAGAGAAGAAGTTGGTAAAAAAGCTGTTGATTCTCTTAATGATATGTATAAGAATGGAAAACATTTTTTTGATCCTAGAATGACTAATTATTCTAATCAGTTTGCAATATCTAAAATGACAGATGAACCAGAAGACCACACCACTAAAGAATTTAAAGATGCGGAATTTTCAAGTTTCATGTCTTCTGTGATGACTTCTCTTAGAATGGGAACTTTTGAAGGATTTCTAAAAAACTTTGAAGAATATAAACAATTAAGTCCTGAAGAGTTAGAAGATGCATGGAATCTTGAACCAGGTCAAGGTCAAGAAACCTTGCAAAATATGGATAAAGTAATAGATAATGCTAAAAATATATCTAATAGATATAACTATGCATTAAAGAAATTTAAAAATATTATAAATTTAGCTGATTATCAGGAAGGTACTCCTGAATATGAAAAAGCTAATATATATAATTCAGCTTATAGCACTGCTATTCATAATCTTGTATTTTTAGGAAGTTCTTTTGACAATAATTTAAATAGACTAAATAAATTATATTCTCATTTGTCTTCTTTACCAACTTTACAAAATTCAAGATTTTCTGATTTTACTAATTTAGTAGACTCTGAAAAATTAACTCAAGAAATTTCAATGTTAAGAAGTGAAATTAAAAGTAATGAAGAAGTTAATTCAAAAGAAGCTAAAAAACAAAAAGTTCAATTAGAAGCATTGGAAAACTTTAAAAATGCTCAAAAAGAAGTTAGTAAAAATTTTTTAAAAGAAGTTAGTAAAAAATATTCTGAACACATAGAATCAAATAATTTATCTAAAGAAGAAAATATTACTAAAGCTTTTAATGATATCCATGATAAGTATGAAAAATCTGGATTAAATCCTTTTAAAGATTATAAAGAAAGTTTTATAACTTTATTAAATAGCATTGCTTATAGTAATGAAGATAAAATGAAACTATCACAAGAGCTAGCAGATAAAGGAGGAATAGACAATTTATTTGAATCTTTAATGGATACTCATAATTTAAAAAATGAAAATTCAAGTTTAGCTAAATATGTAAATATACTTAATGATCCATCAGGTTTTTATGAACATGTTGATAAAAATTTTAAATGGATGCAAACACTCTATGATAATAGAGAAGATTATTATAAAGACATAGTTAATAATTCTATAGATGCAATAGAAAAAAATACACTATTACAAGATTTAGCAGATAGCGGTATATATGTTGATTTAGAACAATTTGCAGATTGGTCAAAAGATAACTCTAAATTACCAGATCATTTTATAGATATTACAAATAATAGAATTATTAATAAAGATAGTTATTTATATAAAGAATATATTTCTAAATTTGAATTAGCTAGTAACTTACAAAAAAATAAACCAGCGGGAGTAAACAACAATATTGATCAAAAATTAGAAAATAAATTAAATAACTTAAATGAACAAAAACAATCTGAAATAAATACTATCAAGGATATTTATAATAGAGAATTAAAAAAAGAAATAGGATATTCAGAAGAAGAATTAAAACAAGCAAAAGAAAAAGAAATTGAAGATAATT
Source organism: Sabuloglossum arenarium (assembly GCA_022345705.2). Taxonomy (NCBI): domain Eukaryota; kingdom Fungi; phylum Ascomycota; class Geoglossomycetes; order Geoglossales; family Geoglossaceae; genus Sabuloglossum; species Sabuloglossum arenarium. Next base: position 47,785 of record JAJDMY020000451.1, read on the forward strand.
TAGAATTTTCTGATAAAATAAAGAATAGAAAGAAGTCTTTTGAAGTATTTATAAAACACTTAGATTCTACAAATCCTATAGAAGTTTTAGTTACTTGGGATGAAATTAAAAAAGATAACCTAGTAACTCAAGAAGTATTTGATGATGTATTAAAACAAGTTCATTCTGATAATGAAGAACTTGATAATATAACAGAAATATTTAACGGGTATCCTGAAAAGAATTCATCACAAGAACAAAGAATAGATGCTGCCACTATCAAATATATTATAGAGCCTATATTAAACTCACAGTTAACTAAACTTAATAAAGAATTAAAAGTAGAAATACAATCTGATCTACCAGAAGTTACTGATACAAATGCCTATGAACAGTATCGAAAAGATATTGATAATTTAGATTCTAAATATAATGATCTTGAATATGATATTAAAACTGATTCTAAAAGAGAATCTAAAGAACTTTTAGAAAATGGAAGAACTCCTCAAATGCAAAAAGCTATTGAAGAAGTAGAGAATCTATTTAAAGGATCTGAAGATATAGTAAAAACTAATCAGCATTATATAATAAATGGTAAAGAATATGAAAGAGTAAGTAATGTAATTAAGTCTATATATGACACTTATACTTATAAAGATCAGGATAAATTAAATAATATATATGATAAAACTTTAGGTAAAGAAGGTGTAGAATTCAATAAAGAAAATATAGATAAATTTATAGAAGTTTTAGAACACAATAATTTGGCTGGTTTTAATACACATACATATGATAAAGTAAAAGAAGGATTAGAAAATTTACTTATTGGAGATAATTTAGATAATACATTAAAAGAATTAAAATCAATTATATTAAATACTATAAAAGAAAGTGCCTATGAAGATTCTAGAAAGGCTGGTAATTACTTAGATGAACAACTTAGAAATAGTTTTGATCTAGATTCAGAGGGAACTATATTTAATGAAGATCTGATAACTCAATCTGCTTATGATAATTTATTTGGAGAAAATGGATATATTACCAATATAAAAAATAAAATAAAATCAGGTGAGTTATTTATTTTATCTAAAAATATGATAGTTCATTCAGATAAATTAAAAGATTCTAAGGGTAAAGAACTTCCTCCTGTTGCTGGAGAATTAGATTTTATTTTTATAGATAGAGCTGGTAATAAAACTATTGTTGACTTAAAAACAGGATCACAAGCTAAATGGAAAGGATATAATATCCCAGGTTCTGCATACTATTCAGTCAAAATGAGTAATACTTTGCAACAAGTTGGATATCAGAATTTAATAGAAAATAGTAATGGAGAAAGATATGATATTTCTATACTACCATTAGAAATAAAAACAAATGATAAAGGTGTAATTATTAGTGCAAATAAACCAACTAGTAATATACTACAGGATGATGAGTTTATTATATCACTTAATAGAAATATCAATATAAGTGTAAAAAATAATGAAACTGGAAACTATGAATTCACTACAGCAAGTGACTTAATTCAAAATGTAATACCTAATAAAAATGAAAAATTTAAAGTTGTAAAAGATAATATTATACCTGAAAAAGAACAGGATATAGTAGATGACTTTATACAAAAGTTAAATTCTAAAGAAGATATAGTAGAATTAATGTTTGAATTAGATAGAATAAAACCTACTCTAAGTTCAGAGTCTTATAATACCCTTAAAGAAAATCTCGATAATAAAGTATCTTTTGCTATAGATAATTTGGGTGAAATTAACTTAAAACAAGGAGAATTTTATATCTTTACAAAAGTAAATACTAAGGAAGATTTACCTATAGGGTATAGAGTTAAATTGGATTCTATTAATTTAGAAGATAATACTGTAACTATTTCTAAAGTAACTTCTGGAAATATAAAAACTTTTGAAATGAGTATTAAAGATTTTAGTAACATGACAGTAAATGAAAATACTATAGATAATCCTGAAGAAATAAAACAAGAATTATCTTCAGAAGAAATTGAAAATCTAAAACAAGGAGAAGTTAATACAGAAGAAGTTCTTAATAATGATAAATTTATAAAATCTAGAGAAGAAGAACTTAAAGATAAATCTCTAGAAGAAGTAAAAAACAAATTCCTTAATAACTTTAAATGTTAGAAAATGATAACATGTGCCATTACACAAGACCAACTTGAAGATTTTTATAATTATGTTCATGTATCATTAAGAGATAAACTTTCTAAGAATAATCCAGAAATATTTGATATAGATGAGTTTTTAAAAGACCTTTTTGATACACTATCTAAAAACTCAGATAATGTTACTGCAGCTAAATGGTTACAAATTGCTCCTAGAGTACTTGAGATAAATATCTCAAGACATTTTAGTAAAGATTTCAGAAACATCAAAGGTGTTGAAAGTATATATAAACTAAGAGGGGGTTTTGAAAAAGAAGGTGAGGAAGGTATTAATAATATCTTAGATATATATTCTCCTAAACCAGACTCTTCCCAACTTGAAACAGATGTTTTATCTCAAACTCAAACTGAATTTGGAATAGAGGAGGAAGATTCTGATAAAGAATCTTCTAATATAATTCCTGCAGCTAATTTAAAGACATTTTCATCTTTATCAGGTACTTTATCTGCATTTTTACCAGTAGATCCTAAAAATAAAAAACTAACATATGCAGAGCAGTTAGATCCTGATAGATTGAATATTCTCAATGGATTGGAAAAGTTAGGAGATTCTTTCTTAATGTCTAATAATTTAACTAATGATTTTAAATATAAAAACAAATCTATAAAAGTTAAAGCTACTAATCTAGCTAAATTTGCTAAAGAAAATTTCAATCAATTAGACCCTATTACTCAAAAACAAGTAAAGGAATCTGATTTCTTTGTATCATCAGGGAGAGCTATTGAATCTACAGCACAGAATGCAGATAGAGTTATAATGGTTATTACAGATGAAAATGGTAATGAATTATACTTTAATGAAGAAGGTAATATAGTTTCTAAAGGAGAGGGTATATTACTTTATCAGTTTATGAGAGATATAAGAAAAACTGATAAAGGTTTTATAACTACAGATATTTATGGAATTGAGGATCAAGTTGCTTCTCCAGATGTAATTGCGAAAGCAACATATAATAAAGAAATTGATGGTGATTATGATAAGTATTTAGATAAAGTAAAAGATAATCTTGAAAAAGAAAATGAAGAACTTTGGAAGTTAAAAGAAAAATCTTTAGAATCTGATCAGTTATTAAAGTTTTCAGGAATAACTACAGGTGTACCTTTAGGATTAACCAGTACTAAAATACCTTTAAATGAGTTATTAAAAATTCCTGGAATTTCCATAAAAGATTTAAAAACAATAAGTACTTTAAGTAAACCAAAACAAGGTATACCAAAAGGTAGAGCTGTTATAAAATTAAATAATCAAGATTTTCAAGTCCATAGATCTACTATAACTCCTGATATTGCTAATCAGATAGCTTCAATTATGTTTGATGCTAATATTCCTTTTGAAACAAAGAAAGACTTTTATTCTCAATTTATACCAGAAGATAATGAGAGTAAATTAGCATATACTATGAGAAAACATGAAATTATTTCAAATAGTTCTAAAGAATCATTTACTATAAAACTTTATAATAAAACTGGTGAGAAATTCGGGTTTGTTGAGAACCCCGAATATAATTTTGTAATATCTAAAGCAGTTCTTGATAAATCTACCCCTGAACAAATTAAAAGAGGAATAGAAGTATTTACAGAAACATTATTAAAAGGTGGAAGAAATAATTATCCAACTAATATAAGTTATAAAACAAATCTTCTTAATGAAGAAACATATTTGCATTATAATGTAACTTCCAAGGAACTAAGTTTTAAAAACTATTTTGATTTATTATCTACACTAAATGGTTATGTTGAAATTATTAATGCAGATCCTGGATTTTATAATAAACATTTATTATTTGATTTACCCTCTACTTTAGAAAATGAAATTGATAGAGCAAAAAAAAATAGTGAAAAAACTTTTGAGGATTATATAGATAGTGCTAGAGAAGAAGCAGAAATTATTAAAACAGCTTCTTTAGAAAGAATGAGTCCTAATGAAAGAGAATTTATTAGACTTAAAGACTATGCACTAACACCTGAATATAAAGAACTTTTAAAAGAAAAAGGAATTGAAAGTAAGTATGATAGTTATTATATGACATCATATCTTATTAATCAAATTTCTTTAAATATATCTAATAAGTATACCAGAGAATCTGCAGAAGAACTTGTAGACATGTTTTTAACAAATGGTCTTATTAATACTAAACAAGTAGAAACTCTTAAAAATACTATTAATGAAATATTTCCTGAAATACCAAAAAATATAGAAAATAAAATAGAAATAATAGAAAAAACTATAGAGCCTGAAATGTCAAGTCCTACTGGATCTTTATTAAGTAGAATTCCTAATAGATCAAGTTTAGATAGAAAAAATTATAATTCAGATAATATAACAGAAGGTGACATTAAAAGAGCTGAAAATTTTTGGAATAATAGTCCTTTAGGTAAAAGTTTACAAGATAATGGTATTACTCTAGATCATGCTGCAGATTTAGTAAATTCAAATGTATTTGCTCAGTTTATAGTTTCAGGGTCTACTTTAACAAATCCTGAAATAAAAGGTAGTATAAAAATAAATCCAGCTAAGGGGTCATTAGTAGATGTATACCATGAAGCTTTTCATGCATTTACACAATTATATTTAACAAGAGATGAAAAATTAAAACTTTATAATGAAGTAAGGGATTATAAAAATTTTAAGGGAGTTAAACCTTATGAATCTTTATCATATGAAACTATAGAAGAACATCTAGCTGAAGATTTTAGATCTTACATGAAGGATAGTAAAAATACAAAAGGATTTCCTACAAGAAATAATTTATTCAAAAGAATTTTAAACTTCTTAAAAAATATTTTTTCTAAAAAATCAAATCAGACTGATGTACTTTTAGATATAATGTCAATACCCTCTGTTAAAGAACTTTATGAAAATTTAAATTTTGGCAGTAAATTAAATAATTACAAACCTCTTGTAGATAACATTTTATTTTCAAAATTAAATAGAGGAGTAAGAAAAGTAAATAAACCTAGTCAGGATGCTTTAAGTGTTCAAGATTCTAATCTTATCAATGATAGTATTGATATGATTATATCAGAATTTATAGATGACATATTTAAAGAAAGACTGTTTAATTGGCAAGAAGGTAAAAAACAAGATCCAACATTACCAAAACCAAAAAGTTTAAAATCAGGAACAATAGGTATGCTATTAGATCCTGAAAATAGAGCATTTACTTATGAGATTATAAAAGAAAGATTACAAGAAAAATTAGAGCATTTTAAAAGTAAACTTCATTCTGAGCCAGGTATAATACCTTTTAGAAAATTAACTAAATTGGAAGATCTAGAAAGAGAATCTGTAGCTGTCTTATTAAGTAAGTCAGGAGTTAATACATATACATTTCTATCCTCTCAAATAGATAGTTTTGAAAACTTAACACCTGATATTAAAAAAGGAGATAAAGTTAAAGGAGAGTCTTGGCATGGAATAAAAATTGTTGGAGATTTTTATACTCATAAAGATATTAATTTAGAAGGTAAACCTGTAAATATCCTTATTGTAAATAGTATAGAAGATGCTCAACAACAATATGAAAATTTCATAAAAGGTGGTTTAAAGACTTATGAAGATATAGAATTAAAAGATTTACCTTTATATGAGTTAACTCAAGAGCAAGAAAATACATTAGATAATGTAAGAATTTTACAATCCGCTATAGATAATTATGGAGATCCTAAATGGGAATTAAAAAATATTGAACCAACTGGAGTTATAGCATATCATTTAGAAAATTCTGATTTTGAAATTAATACTACTAAATATTATATAGATACTAGTAATTTAGACTCAGAAGGTGAAGAAGTTGATGAAGATATTGAAAATGCTTCACATGATAGCGAAGTAGATTTTTCTGAGAAAACAGGTAAAAAATCTTTAATGCAACTTGCTTCTAAAGAAGTATTATATATATTAAAAAGTCTATATAAAATAGATAGACAAGGTCATAAACCATATAATAAATTAGGATTTCCTGAAAAAGCTGATTTTAGAAAAATTTGGAATATAGTAACTAAAACTATTGGTGGTATAAGAGATAGAGAACTTGCTTATAATAAATTAGAAGAAGCTAGTAAATTATTTCCTGAATTATCTCAATTGATAAATTATAAATTCCCAGATCCTACTAATATAACAAATAGTTTTGAAATGGATGTTAGTAATTCATTTTGGCAAACTTTTTCTAAACCTTCTGTAGAATACTGGCAATTTACAGTTTTTCCACAAAAAGAATTAATTACTGATGAATATGGAGATACTAGTGAAGTTATTACAGGTTTTGAATCTGAAGTAACACAATCTTCTATAGAAGTAGATAATACAATTAAGAGATTTGAATCAAATTTTAGAGGAAGTTTAGAAAATAAATATATTTCTAAAACTAAAGATAACCAATCTGAATTGAATATATCAGAAGTTAAAAAATCTTTTGAAGATAAAAAATATCCTGGACAGCTAGATCCTAAAAAATATTTAGATTTTGCAGAATCATTGGGTATTAAATTAGATAATATAAAAATAATTAAACAAGAACTTTTAGATAATGTCCCTTATTATGGTTTAGAATATATATATGATATAGTAAAAGATTTTGAAGAATTAAAAAATTCTAAAGATATATCTACTATACAAAAAGAATATTTAGATAAATTTCTAAGCAATCCTATAAATACACTTAAAAATGAAATACCAAAAGGTGTACTTAAAAGTTTTAAAAAAGAAGTAACTGAGAAGAATATTTTAAAAAGACTTGCAGAACTTCAAATAAAGTATGGATATGACTCAGCAAATCCTGGAATTTTACTTCCAGATGGTAATAGAGTATTCGGTAATGTTAATCATAGTCAAGTAACTGTAACAGTTGATGCTATTAATAAAGTTGAGACTTTAGATCAATTTTGGAATGACTCAAAATACCAATATATGAGTCATTTAAAACCTTCAAAATCATTCTTTACATCTAGATCTAAAATTTTAGGATCCTTATTTAATATGAATACATATGAAAAAATAGGAGATAAAAGTTTTAATCTTATGATGGTAGCTGGAACTCAAATTGCAGATGTTGAAGGTACTAATACTTCTGATTTAGATAAATCTGGAAAATTTCTTCAAGAACTCCATACTATGTTATTATCTGGAATTGCAGAATTTATTAGACATGCTGAAAAAAAATCTTCTTTTGGAGCAAAAGTTTTTGGTGGTATTAATAAAGTTATTGTAAATGGAATAATAAGTGGTGTAGATAAAAATTTATATATTGATATAAGTAAATTTAAATCTAAACCGAATAGTGGTATAACAGATGGGGAAATAGTAGCTGTAGGAGGTTATATGTTAGATTATATGGCTGTAGAATTTGATAGAATAAGATACTTTAAAAATAATAGAAAAGAACTTGAAACTATTAAAGGCTATAATAGAGTAATAGATAAAACTTCTAGTGGAGATAATATATATGCAGGTGAAGTATTTACTTTATTTGATAATATACTAAGAGATAGTACTAAAAAAGAATTATATAAATTAACAAGTAATCTTATTTTAGATTTACCAACTCATATTAAAAATAATCAAGAATTATACTTAAAAGTCCAAAAAGATATAGTAGACTATTTTTCTGAAAAAACTGAAAATTTGTATAATTCACAATTTAAGGAACTTACTTACTTAGATTCTAAATTATATAATAAACTGGGAATTGAAGTAGATCAAGCTACAGAAGATTCAGATAAAGATATTCTTAAATCTTATGTTTATAATGACTGGATTCATAAATTTGAAACATTTAATTTATTTAATGGAGATGCTTCTCAATTTAATCATGATAAAGAAGAAGCCAGTAAAAGAGCTCCTGGATCAACATCTGATGGGGATGGGTTTTTAAATGATGAATATGCTTGGAATTTTATTAATAATGTATTTAATAAAAATAATTATGCTAAAGTATTATCTAAAGAATTAGAAGAAGATTTAGATAAGTTTGTACTCCAAGGTAAATTAAACACAGGAGTTATTGCTGATGCAGAAAGAGTATCAGTATATTTAGATGAAATGGTAAAAGCATGGGGAGAATATTATAAAGAAAATGGTTTATCAGGTAGAGAAATAGAAAATAGACTTAAAAAAGATGTAAAGGCTTATAAAGAAATGAAAGAATCTGATGGAGCTGCTTTTTTAACATTTGATGCTTATAGAACTTTAAAAAAATTAGGTAATGAATGGAATGTAGCTCAAGAATCTTTATACCAAAGTATTTTAAATAATGAAGAAGTTGATCCTAAAAAGATAAAACAATTCTTTCCTATTTATAAATTACACTATTATGGTCCATTAGCAAATGCTCCTATTGCAACTACAGCTATGCATAAATTTGCAGTAGCACCTTTAATACCAACTGTAGCAAAGAAAGGAACTGAACTTTATAAACTTCATGTAAAGATGATGAAGAGTAATATTCAGTATATACTTTTTGGATCTGGATCTAAAGTTTCAACACTTACTAATACAGGATCTTTTGATGATATATTTACAGATAAATCTCAGAAATTTATAGATTTAGAAGCACCTATAAGGAATAATGAAATCTATTTAGAATATTTAAAAGATGTAACTAAAGTATCTAGTAAATTAAAAAATGAAATAAGTTATCCAACTCAAAAAAGGGTATTATTATTAGATGGACTTTTTAATGTGGGTGAAATTATTAACAAAGCTAATCAAGATATAACTACAAGATATATTAAATCTGTTGGAGATTATACTAATATACTCACAACAGAACTTTTAGATAAAATAGGATATCAATATAAAGATGGAAAATATATAGGTCAGTTAGATAAATTTATTGAATTAATAAGAGAAGAATTAGGAGCTAAAGAAGTTCCTGATCATTTAATTAAACTTTTAGATACAACAGTAGCTGGTAATCTTAAAATGGATTTTTCATTACATCCGGAAGCAGATACTTTAGAAAAGATAATTGTTAATAGAATTCAAAAAAGTATTGTAAAACAAAAAACAAAAGGAGAAGCTTTAATTCAAGCGCCATCAACTTTTTATAATGGTTTATGGGATAGTGGATTTGAAATGATTAAAGATGAAGATTTAATAAAAAAATATTTAGGTTCAAATAATTTACCTTTCTATAGAAGAGGGGAATTAGATAATACTGGTAAAAGGGGTACTACATATGCTATGAAAGTTGCTATACCATTTAATGGTGAATTTTTAAACTTAGTAAATTTAAACTATAAAGATGGAAAAATTGAATCTTTAGATAGATTAAATGAAGCAATAAAAGATAATGAATGGTTAGAACTAAATAGAGATGTAATAACAATAGCAGGTCCAAGAATTCCTACAGATGCAGCTAATACTATAGAATTTGCAGAAGTATGGCATTTTATTGATCCAGCTGCTGGAAATATAGTTATTGTACCGACGGAAATAGTAGCTAAAGCCGGATCTGATTTTGATGTTGATAAAATATTTTTTATGTTTCCAAATATTAATTCAGATGGGTCATTACCTGAGAATATAGAAAATTTTGAAGAATTATTAATAGAATCTAATGAAAGAAGAAGTTTAGGTGATAAAAACTTTAGAAGCGGTCAATCTTTAATTAATCAACAAAAAAGATATATCCAAAATCAGTTAATTAGAAGTACTAGAGAGATATTATCTCTACCTGATAATTATGCTAATTTAACTAAACCCAATCATACATATTTAGTAGAAGATGAGGTTGAATTTTATGATAAGAATAATACTGGTTATAATAATAAAGTAAATGCTCATGGTATAAAATTTAATGAAAATAATGGTAAACAAGTTATGAGTCCATCTAGAATATTAGATGTGGAATATAACTTAAGTAAACATGAACAAAATTTATCTGGAGGTATGCCTTTAGGTATAATGGATAAGAAGAATAAAATTCATACTTTATTTAAAAGTATCGGAGCTACAATGCCTAAAAAATATAAAGCTACTTCTTGGAATAATATATTAAATAGATATGAAGAATCTCCTATAGAGTATGATATGATTATAAGAATGAATCATAATACTATAAAAAATAAAGATGGAGAAGAAGTAATTTCATTAGCAAATGAAAATAATGTTGATGGCACTAAAATTGGAGATATTTTTTCTCATGGTCTTCAAGGTTTATTAGATCGTGCTAAAAATCCTTTTCCTTTTACTTTACAAATTGTAAAAGAGGCACTCCCTACTATTAATCACCTTATAGAATCCGGTGTTAGTGTAGAAGATGTATTTTCTTTTATAAATAATCCTATGATTGTAGATTATATTAGGAAACAAATATATTATAGTAGTTCTACAGCAAAATTATTATCAGAACCTATTGAAAAAAATAGAGTAAAATTCCAAGCTGCCAAAGAAGTTATAGATAATTTTTATACTAATACTACTCCCGAGATAAGAGAAAGATTAGAAGAAATATTAAAATTAGTAAATAATGAAAGATTATTTAATTTAGCTGATAAACTAGATAAAAATAAAGAATATATATTCACAACTTATACTTCAAAAGCTCCTATAAAAGCAAAAGGTTCTAGTATATTTGGAAATACTAATTTTATATTAGAAGATATAAAAGAATTAAAAGAGTTTAAAAGTAATACTTCATATAATGATATGATAACTCTTTATAAGTTTAAATATAATCTTCCTACAAATGATAATTATTATTATGCTGCTCAATTAGTTTGGGATATTGCATTTCCTAGGAAAGAGACAATAGATGCAAAAATTTTAAAAGATTTAATAGCAGATAATGATAAAGAGTCTCTACAAAGTTTAGCCGTATTTTTACACATGATACAATTAGAAAAAGAATTTAGTGGTATGGATAATCTAGAACTTATGTTTAGTCCGGATACTGGAATGTTAGATACTACATTACAAGTTAAGAAGAGAGATAAATCATTTAATATGTTTTTAGATATGTCAAAAATTGATAATGAACTTTTACATAAACTAAGATATAATTCTATTTTATCTTCTTTTTATAAAAGTGATTTAATATTAGATCTTGTATTACCATTATTTCCTTTGAGATTAAATGATGAAATTTTAAATTACATAGAAAAAACTATAAATTCAAATAGAGATAGTATTTCACAAAAATATGGTCCTGGTATTAAAGGACAAGAAAGATTTACAAATATGTTTAATAATGCTGTGATAAATTATATTTATCAAAATACTATGTCTAATTATACAGATCAAAATGGTAAACCAGTTTTATTACCAGAATCTATTCATAATTTAGGTATAAAAAATTCTAGTAAATTTTCAGAATCTGTTAAGATTTTAGAAGATAGTATATTAATAAATTTAGAAAAATTAGAAAATGAATTTAATAATAGACTATATTTATCTAGTAATAATAGTTCTGAAAATTTTAAATCTAAAGGTTTAGATACTTTTAATATAGATCAAAATCCTTTTAATACTTTTAATGAATATGTTAAATATTCAATTGAAAAAGCATATTTAAAAGAAATATATCCAAATGAGTCAGAAAACTTTTTATCAGAAAGAGCTTTAATGAATAGTTTTAATTATGCATTTATTATGGGTAAAACTAAATATTCATATACAAAGATGGTTATGGATATTATTAAAGAAAATGAGGAAATTTTAACTAATAATTATCCTGTGTTATCTCAGTTATCTCCAGCTAAATTTGTTAAAAATGCTAGTATACTTGAACTTAATGATAAAGCTACTGCAAAAGGATCTATAGCTGATGGTTACTATAAAAATATAAAACAACTTGGAGATATTACTGTAAAGAAAGTAAAAGATAAAGAAGCTAATAAGAAAATTACAGATATCTTTAAAAACTTTTCCTTATTAATGTTTTATCAACATGGAGTTGGTTATAGTAAATTTGGTTTTACTAAAATATTAGATCCTGAAAATTTTGTAAGTATTATGCAAAATTCAGCTAACTCATTTTTAAATAATTCTTTAAATGAGAGTACTTTAAATACTATATATAATACTTTATCATCGAGAGAACAATTTAAGAATTATATAAATATACCTGAAAGTACTGAACAAAATATTATAAGTGCATTATCAGATGAAGATTTAAGTAAATTAACTGAAGCTGGTTTTGGTGAATTTACTAAAGTACCTATTACTATAGAAAATTTTTATAATACACTAACAGAAGAAAATAAAAAAATATTAGGTACCTTAGAACAATTAAAAGATGAATATGAAGATTACCCGTTTGATTATTCGGAAGAAGAATTTATTGAAAGTTTAAAATGTAAATTATGAACTGTATAAATAAAGCAAATAAAGAATATAAATCTTTAGAATTAGTTTATGGTGATAAATTAACTGAAGCTTTTATAAGAGCCTATCCTAAGAATAAAGGAAAGGTAGATTTTTATATCCCCACTAGAGATGAAGTAAAGATATGGCTTACAAGTCAGAAAAGTAATATAATAACAAATATTAAAAGAGCTTTAGAAATAAATCCAAATATTTCAGAACAAGGTATTAAAAGTCTTTTAAAAGGTGTAGTAGCTACTCATAATAGAAATACTTATATGGTAGCGGGATGGGTATATGATACAAGACAAGAAATTAATGATATTGTAAAATCTACAATATATCTTCCAAATCTTAAAATTATGGAAGAATTAGAAAATTTATATCCAGATATATTTACTATAGAACATACTTCTAAAAAATTTTTAAAAAGAATTCTTATATCTCCAAGAGATTTAAATTTAATTAAAGAAAGTAGTATAGAACCTTCCATAAAAAAAAGTACAGAAGATTATGATAATCTATTAAAAATGAATGGTTCAAAACCTAAAGAATTTATATCTAAAGAACATTACTGGAGAATAAATTCTAAAGAACTATATGATTTAATTGATCATGATAATAATGGGATATTACTAAAAGATATGAATTTAGCATCAGGATTACAAGAAAAATTTTTAAATGATAGTTCTAAAGTTACTGAAAGAGATATAGATAAAGCATTAAGAGAAATAAATAAATTTCAACAAGAATTTCAAATTGATGAACTATTAGCAATACAAGATATAGATATGGCAGATATAGTACAAGATATCTATAATGCAAAAACAAAGAATGAATTAAATATAGTATTATCTAAAATATTAAAAGCTTTATGTTAAGTTGTCCAATAAAAACTACAGAAGAATGGAAACAAACCCTTAAAGAAACAAAAGGAGATGAAAATGAAGCTTTAAAATTATGGATAGATAGAGGATTTTCTGAAAATGAAGATCTTAATAAATTTATAACAAAAGAAGAAGATATTTCTGAAAATAAAGATGAAATTATTTTAGAAGAATCTAATATTAATAGAGATTTTACTAAACTTTTAGAAAAAATTAAAATACATTTAAAAAATCAATATAATAGTCTTGTAGGAAAACACTTAGCTGGTAAACAAGGAGCTCAAGCAAGATTAAAAAAAATTGTTGATGATGTTAATACATTGGATGGTATTGAATCAATAAATTTATTTGTAGAAGATGCCTATAGAAAAGCTGAACAAAATAAACTTAAACTTAAGTCTTTATTAGAAAATAAAGATGATTTAGATAGAGATGAGTTTTTAAAAATTTTAAAAGATATATATGAATTTTCTAAAGGATATAGTATTCTTGATGAAATAAAAAAAGAAGATGTATACACTATATTTAATTCTATAAAAGATAAAAAAGGATCTCCAACTACTCCTGGTGAGATGTTAAGAGAAGCCATTAATATAAGAGGAGAAATAAATCATAAAGTAATTAATGAAGCTATACCTTTAATAGCAGATTACCTTTCTGAATTTATAAATACTAATGAAGATCCTCTTATTAATGAACAATTAGATAAATTAAAACAAGAATTAAATGAAGCTGAATCAAATAATAAAAGAACTTCAAAAAGAAATAATAAAATTATTGAAAGATTAAAAATTGATATACAGAAGTTTGAAGAAATGAGTGTTAATAAAGATACCTTAGTAGATTTATTAAAAGAAGCTTCTAGGGATACTGATTCTTTTAGCAGATGGTTAGATTCAATGATATCTTCTCCAGATGCTATTGTAGCTTTATTTGCTAAAGGTATTAAATCTGCATTTGAAACAGCTAGAATTCAGGATATAAAAACAAGAGATGAACTTCTTAAATTTAGAGAAGAATATAAACCATATGCACCTAGTAGTATTGACAATAGATCTAAATTTAATGAAGGTCTTTATGACATTATAGAAACTCAAGAAAAGGATAAGAAAACAGATGAAGATGAAACATTTAAACAAGTGAGTTTAGTACAAAAGTATGATATAAATAAATATAAAAAAGCTCAATCAGATTTTTATAAAAACTTAGGAGAAAAACCAGAATCCATATATGATACTCCAACTAAAGAAGAAAAAAAATTAATTGACGAATATTATTCTAAAGTAGCTAAATGGTATCAGGAAAATACAGTTCCTAAAAGTAGACAAGATATAGAAGAAATTATAACTTCAAAAGAAAAAGAAAGGAATGTTAAATTAATTACAGAAGATGAATACCAAGAATGGAGAAAATCTGTTATGGGTACTGATTCTAAAGGTAATCTTATATATAAAAGAGAGTTATCACAACCAGCTAATAAATATTTAAATCCTAAATGGTTGGAAATGTATGACTCCAAAGATAATCCAAAAAATGAAAAAGGAAAATATCACAAAGAACTTGTAAATATATATTTTAATTCTCAGAATAAACTCCCAGAATCTAAAAGAAATGGGTATATAATACCATCTATAGAAAAAGATGATTTAGATAGAATAATTGAAAATGGACCATTAAATACTATAAAAAATAAAACACAAGAAGCTTTATTTATGAGAAGTTATGATACAGGTTATGGATTTTCTAAATTATCTGGAGAAGAATCTATATTATTACCTATATATTATACTCAAAAAATGGATGCTAAAAATGTAAGTTTAGATTTAGCAGGATCTATTTTATTATTTTCTCAAATGGCTAATAGATATGAAGCTATGAATAATTTAGAGAGTCAAATATCTTTAATGAAAGGTATTATGGGAAATAGAATTGTTCCAAAAACAAATAGTAAAGGAGAAAATATTAAAGATAAATTAGCTAGTAAATTAGGGTATGATAAATTTATAAATAAAGAAGGAGAAAGTAATTCTAAAGCTAGATTTAACGACTTTTTAGAAATGGTTGTATATGGAGAATTACAAAAAGCAGAAGAAGTT
Source organism: Sabuloglossum arenarium (assembly GCA_022345705.2). NCBI lineage: Eukaryota > Fungi > Ascomycota > Geoglossomycetes > Geoglossales > Geoglossaceae > Sabuloglossum > Sabuloglossum arenarium. The sequence goes on from JAJDMY020000451.1 coordinate 63,250, forward strand.
GGAAGTGTGTCACTAGCAAAACTTACTAATACTGCAACAAGTATATCTGCTATTACAACTATTGCAGGTGATATCTTAAAAGGTGTTGCTAATAATATTCAAGGTAATATACAATTAATAATTGAAGCTGCAGGAGCACAACATTTTAACTCAAAAGATGTTACGATTGGAGGTACTTTTGTAAAAAAGAGAATAGGAGAGGTATTAAATGATTTTACTAAATCTGCACCAGAAAGTCTATTAGGTAGATTAATGGAACTTTATGATACTCTCCAAGGAAACTTTAAAGATCAATATGGTAAAAATATAAGTGCTACAGCAGCAAGAAAACTTATAAGAACCGATACACTATTCTTTAATCAAACTTTTGGAGAGTATGAATTACAAAGTAAAATGATGGCTGCTATCTTTAATGCAACAAAAGTTAGAGATAATAAAACTAAAAAAGAATTAACTCTTTTAGAAGCATATAATACTTATGGTATAGATGGAATAGAAAATAAAATAGAAATAGCTTTAAAAGATGATAAAGGAGAAATTAAATTAGATTCAGAAGGTAAAGAAATGTATACACCTTTTGAAGAAAAACAAAGACAAGAAATCCAAAATTTAATACATGGATTAAGTAAAAAATTAAATGGTATTTATAATAGTTTTGATAAACCGGCTCTTAAAAAATATGCAGCAGGTAGATTATTATTAATGTATAGAAATCATGTATTCACAGGGTATAGAAGAAGATATCAAAGACCTTCAAAAAATTATGAAACGGGTGTGGCAGAAGAGGGTTATCATAGGGTATTTATGAATACTTTTATTAAAGATCTTAGAGATTATAAAGTTAATATAGTAAAAAATTGGAGTACATATACACCATATCAGAAAATTCATATTAGAAAAACATTAGCTGAAATAGCATTAATAGCTAGTCTATGGGGTATAATTGAAGTATTAAAATCATTAACAGATGGAGATGATGATGAATATGCAGAAACTTTTAAAAATTCATATCTTTATAATTTTGGATTATATGAAGCTATAAGGATGAGAAGTGAAACTGCTAGTTATTTAAATCCAATAGATATGTATAGAATTTTTAAATCTCCTTCAGCTATGGTTGGAACTGCAGAAAGATTAATTAAATTTTTTGATCAATTTATGATAGCTTCTTGGGATCCTAATAATAGAGAATATAAAAGAGATACTGGAGTTTGGAATAAAGGAGATAATAAATCCTGGGCTTATTTCTTAAAACTTATGGGAATTTCAGGTTATAATATAGAACCTTCAGAAGCAATCAAATCTTTTCAATCAAGTTTTGTAAGGTAAACTTAGGAAAAAAATGGGGACTCAAAAGTCCCCTATTTCTACTTCTAATAATTGCATATATAATCTTTTTGTTTCTTCTATAACTCTTTCTTCTGGCCAATTTTCTATATTATCCATATAATGAGCAGTATCAAAACCCAATGTCCAATATTCATTAGTATTCAAATGACTAAAAGTTAATCCACCATGTACATATATAGAATCTATTTCACTATAGTCTATACCATAATAAGGATGAGTAGGATGAAGACTTACATAACCATTACCCCACCCATATCTAAAACGATCTTCTAGTTTTCCAAGAGTACTTTCAAGAATATACCATTTCATTTTTTAAACTTTCTAAATTTATCAATATCTTTTTGATTTAAACCTAATAAGTTTATATTTACTTTAAAAAATCCAAATTGTAAATTTTTATCTTTTGTAATTAAAGCATAATCAGAATCTTCAGATATATGTTTAATATAAACATCTTCTTTGTCCAGTTTACTCTTCATTTAATAAATTGTTCTAAGTTTGGTCTAAAGTACATTTTCCCTTTAAGTATTTTTCCATCTTCTCTTTTTATTACCTTTCCCTCCTCATCTAGTTTACTCATATTTGACAAATGTATTTCTGAAAAAACATCTTCTATAATATGCTGCATACCATGTTTTAATATTGTACCACAAAGTACATATAATTGATCTCCAAGAGCATCTGCAACCTCTACTATATTTTCCTCTGCTATAGCATCAAGATATTCCTCATTCTCTTCTTTCATAAGATTATGTCTTAATACAGCTTCTTCTGCAGTTAACATTCTAGGTGAAGTTCCATTTTCTTCACCAAAAGCAGTATGGAAGATCTCCACTTGGTTTAATTGTTGTTTCATTTTATTGTATTTATTAATTGAGTTGATAATATATCTACTTTTTTGGTAAGAGTAATAATTCTATTTTTGTATTCTTCTGATTTACTTAAAAGTCTGGAATATTTAACTTCTAAATCATCTAATTTAGTTTGTTTAACCTCTTTTCTTTCATTTTTAGATTTTTCTCTTTTTAATGAGTCTTCTAGTTTAGTAATATAACTAGACCTTTTTCCTAGTTCAATTCTTAACTCAGTTATAATAATTTCACTTGGTATTTTTAATAACCCAGACCACTCTTCATCCTTTGCCATATCAAATAGATAAATACTTGTTTTTCTTTTTAGTTTTCATAACTTTCATTTTATATTTAAAAGCCTTTTTTCTAGTCTTTTTTACTTTATTTTTCATATATAAATCTGACTTATAAACACTTTTTTTATTATTATTTAGATTCTGTTGATGAATACTAGTAGTTTTACAAGCTGTTAATAAAATAAAAATAATTAAAAGTTTCATAATATAAATATAAAAAGGAGTGATATAAAATCACTCCCTCTGATTGTTTGTTCTTAACTAAATAGGATCTTTAGAAGAAATCAGGAGTATTGTCCTCTTCTTCATTTTCTTTAATATTAAACTCTAAATTAAAATCTGTTTTAGACTCTATAGAATGTGAGTGTTTTTCTTTTAGTACATCTGTAAAAGGGTGTAAATTTTCCATATCACCATTTTCATCTACTTTAATAACACTTGTGCCATAAAGAAGTTGATCTTTAAATTCTTGATCCATCACTTCTTGGTCTAAAATAGGAACTTCAAAAGTATTACCAACAGAATCTGTATATACTAAGCTAGTATCTTCTTCTAGAATAGAAGAAATATCATCCATTACTACTTTAGATTCAAAGTTATCTTCTAAAGCAAAGTCACTTTCTACCTCTTCTATTTGATCTAGTAAACTAATTTGAGCAGGATCTATAAAAGGTGTAATATTTTCTTTAGAGTTATTCTCAATATTTTCTACAGGCGTCTCTTCCAGAATACTAAGTATAAATTCATGAAGTACTCTTTGATCTTCCATCCAATTTCTAGGATGTGATTGTTGAAGAGCTACTGTTACTGATATATAAAAATTCCATAAAGTATTTTTAACTCCTTGTTTTATTAAATTTTTAACTACACTAACTTGCTCACTAGTAATAATTTGTTGTTCTACAAATAAAATTCCTAAAAGTTGAGCTTGTCTTCTTTTATCTAATTCAATAGTTTTCATTAAATCTCTATCATGCTCTAACTGAGTATAAACTGTAAGAATATTAGATACACAATTATCTATATGTTCTTTTGCTTTAGTATCTGCAGTACCAGATGAAATTCTAGTTGATTGATAAACTACTTCTGGAAGTGCAATTGAATTTTCTTCTAAAGTTAACATTCCAGATATACATTTAAACTTAACAAGTTTATTATAACTATTTGTCCAGGAAAATACCATAAATTTATCATGAAAATTAACATGAGATATAGTATAAATACCTTGGGCTATTTGTCCATCAGAGGAAGCTTTATATTCCTCTTTAATAATATGAAATTGAGAATTCACTAGTTTATTTCTAGTATAGTCTATAATAGTTTGATGACTTACTGTTAATCCATCAGTTGGTACAGAAATAGTTATTAAACTAGCTTCTGTACAAGGTTCTATTTTTCTTGGCATTTTTAAAATAATTTTAATTGTGTTGAACTTGGTTCTAATTCCTTAATTTGTTTTTTAGCATTTTCTATATAATATCTATAATCAATATTATATTCTTCAAATGGAATTTCTTTATAAGTTATAAATAAAGTTTGAAGCCATTTTCCAGCTTCAATTTGACTTTCTCTACTATCTGTTAAATGAGTTTTTATAATTTTAGAACCTTTTTTAGAAATATAATATCTTAAAGTATGTTGAAGTTCTTTCTTTTCATAATTACCTTCTTCAATGAAATGCTCTATAAATTTCCATTGACCTTTAATTTTTTTACCACCGCAAAAATCAAAAATATTTTTATTATTTAAAATACTCTCTTTAGGATCTATATTATGAACAAAATACATAAATAAAGATTTTGGAATGGCTAAAAAACTCTTATTTTTATGAAGAGCTAAATTCATAAAATCAAATTTTCCTTTACATTTAATCCCAGCATGATAATATAATCCATTTTCTATTTTAAATAAGTCTAAAGATCCTTTCTTTTGAAAATCTTCATAAACTTCTTTAGATATAGATTTTAATTCATTAATAGCTAAATAATTATTTACATCTGAAAGTACTAATTTGCTATAAGTATCATGTTCCAATTCAAGTTGTGTTATAGCTTCCCATCTTTTACAAATTTCCATATATTTGTCAACATATTCTCTTGGGATTATAGTTTCCAAACCATCTGTATTTTGCATTAATGGGGTGACATCTGGAATTTCTTCACATATCATTTCATATAACATAGTAAGACTTAATTGTCCATTAATGGTTGTAGACATACCAAGCAATGGATCATATAAAAAACTATTCTCATCAATAGATAAACCAAAAGTTGAATTTAAAATAATTTTATATACATAATTTTTAGGATCCTTTTTTGGTAATTTAACCCTTTCATCATAAAACCATTCATATAGACCACAAAATACTTCTTTAGAAAGATGAGCAGGAGCCCATTTATTTCTAATAATTAAATTTGGATAGTATGATTTTACATCACTTGACATTATAACTCTTTCAGAATTAGATTCATAAATACCAGTTTTTGCAGCACCATGAATACCTCCTAATGCATATTCAGTAGAAACTCCTTTATATCTAATAGAATATTTAAAACCACCTTTTGTATCTCCAGGATATATTACTACTTTTTTAAACTCTTCTAGTAAGTTTTGAAAAGTGGCTGTTTTAAATTTAGTGTATGGTAAAATAATATCTTTAACATCAATTCTAGATCTATAAGTTCTTAACTTTCTTAATTCTTGTTTTTTAATACCAGTATCATTACTTAAAAAATGTAGAAACAATTCCTTAGAAATTCTAGGTTCAGATGCACTAAATAAATCTATATTATACTCTTGAGTTAAACTTTTCCTTAAATTTATTTGCTCTTTACTAAGTTGAAGTATTTTTTTAGTAGACCTAACATCATTAATACAATAAGTAATTATTTCTTCTATTTGATTATATTCTACTTCAGTAGTATGATGAATAGGCATATCCATAATATTAAGCCAATCCATACTAAATTGAATATATTTTAATGAAGATCTTTTTGCAGGATTATCCCAATGGTTTAATTTAAATACATCTATTTGTCTTATACTAAGATTCCAAGGAGCAAAATCTAAAAATTCACCTTTATTTTGCTTATCTATCACATATTGAGCTTTACTATAAAGAAATCTAGCAATAGTTTCACCATCTTGATTTAATAATTGTTCTTTATTTCTAAGAATATACTCTGTAATTTGACTATCGAATCCTAAACCATTAAAACTTATATGCCATTCATCTAAAGAAATATTCTTCTCTAAAAATAAAATCAATTCATGTATATCATTTCTATCTTTATGTATTACAAAAGTTTCTATTATATCGCTATTAACTTCTTCAAAGCAAGCAATAAAAAGATTAGAAAGAGTTTCAAAATCATGTACATAATGACATCTCATAATATTTTATCTATTCTTCTATTTGTGAGTAAAGTACTGCTTCACCCACATATTCAATTTGATCCCAAGTAAGTCTAATATAAGCTTGACCTTGTTTTGGTATTTCTACATATCCTTGTACACCCCAATCTCTAACTTCACTTACTTGGATTAAACATCCAATCCACCCCTCATGTCCATTTTCATTAATTTGAACAACACTATGTTCTTTTATTCTATTTTCCATTTACTTCTTTTTGAAAATTTATTATTTTTTCTATTAAATATCCTAACATATAGGCATAAGCTTCTTCATCTTCAATACCTCTATCTTTAAACATTGAACTTACAGCATGATAACATTCATGAGCAATATTATTAATAGTACAATCATGATTAAAGAAAATCCAGTGTGTTCCAAAATAATGTTTAGTATTGCTTGTATGTAAACCAACAGTATAACCTATTTCATCATCTATTAATTCTCCAAGTCTGGGATATTTCTTCTGAAGATTATTTCTTGCATTTAAAATATTATCTGTAAATATTATATATAGAGTTGTATTAATAAACTCAATATTAATCTTTAAAGTTTTATTCTTCATATTACTTCATGATTAATACTAGTCATTAATTCAATAAAACTATTTAAAGTTAATTTACCAACACCTCTAAACTTACTAAAAGTTTCTTTAGTATATTTTGTAAAATCACTTAACTTAGCTTTTTTATAATTATCTGAAAATTTAATATTATTGTCTTGTCTATAAATATCATTGAGTAAATAATATAATTTACTAGTTAATAAACCAGAATCAAATATATCAGATAAGGTAGTTTCTTTATTAAATTTTGAAATTTTTAGTTTTTTTAATCTTAATTTTTCTTGCTCTTTATTATATTTTTCAATAATCTGTAAAGCATTTAAATATTCTTTTATAGAAACCATATTACAAGAGATAAAAAAAGAGGAAGTATAACCTTCCTCTTATATAAATATTTTATTAAAATTAAGCTACTTGTTTAAAAGAAGGTAAGAATTGTTTATAATCAAAAGTACTTCTATTAATAGCAAGAATATTAATTAAATTTTCTATTGCAGATTTATCTTCAATATAGTATTCTTGAAAAGTTTCAATAGTTTTTCTTTCTTCTTTTACTTTTCTACCATTAGGTCTAGATGTTTTAAGTGGAACCGGATCACCATTATCATCTAGTCTTGTTAACATGTGTAATGTAGTTTTAGTAATCTTTGAAATAATTACAAATACCTTTGTATCAGGATCCATAATACATTCAACATAAGGACAAGATTCTTCAATCGGAATCATTCTAAAAGTTTGTTGTTCATTCCAAGTAGCTTGAACAAGCATCATAGTATTTTCACTCATATTATTTGGTTTTTATTTATTACAAATTTACAATATTTTGTAGACTTGCAACTGGTAATTTTAAATTTTCTTTATCTAAATTTGGTTTATCACATAATTCACCTACTTCTTCAAGAAGAGAAATTTCTACATCTAGAAGTTCGGCATAACATTTAAAGTATTTTTCTGGGAAGAAATAACTTTCAACATAAGGATAATTTCCATCTTTTTTCTTATCAAAGAAATCAACAATTTTACGCTTTATATCTTTACTGACTTTACTATATTTTCCTTGAATTAAACACATCCAATCACTACTTAAATCAGAGAAATCAAAAATAAATATAGATTTCTCATCATTTATTTTTATATAATCACATAATCTACTATGTTTTAATAAAAAATCAGATTCAAATTTATTATATTTATCTAAACTATATATTTCAGTTGATTTACTCTCATACACACAAATCAGTTTCATATTCTCAGGACTAATATCTTCTCCCCAACTTACATAAGTTTCTTGTGGAAAAATACCAGTACTTCTTTCTATATTCAAGAGTGGAAGTATGAACACTCTTGACTTTTGGAAATATTTCCTATAAAGCGTTTTAATTACCATAATTTTATAATTTTACATTACCTAATGCCAACTCATAAGGAAGTGTAAAGTCTTTATTTTCATAATGATATTTTGCAACATCTATTATATTTTTAAAATTCTCTTCCCAAAGAGTTAATGTTTCTTCTGATACTTGAAATGGATAAACTTGATTAAACTTATCTATTACAATAAATGTAATGATTATTTTCCATTCATCTTTATCTTCTAAGTCTTTTATAAAATGATTATATACTAATTTTTTATAAATTATAGCTTGAATCCAATATTTATAATAAAGTACAGAATCTGGAAAACTTGCTATATCTTTTCCGGTTGTTTTAAGGTCATTTATAAATATTGTTTTTGAAGTCTTATCTATAACTATATTATCAAGAAAACCTTTAAAACCAAATGGAAGAGTAGTTATGCTAGCTTGTAATCCTAATTCATTAAAAACTAGAATATTAGTATCACTTATATCTCTATCTAATTGTAATAAAGATCTTACATTTTGATTATGCTTTAAAACTTCTACACTTTCTTTGCAATTATTTAAAGTATCTTGATCTACTATACTTTTATTTAAACTTCTTTTTAAAAATTCAAAATATTCAATATGATCTTTAGTAAGTATTTTATCTAATCTTTGTTGATCTGTTTTTAAACTTTGATGTAAATTAACTCTAATTAATATAGTAAGTATTTCTGTATCATAATCATTTAAAGATAATGTATCATTATTTAAAGATTGATGGAATTTAAAAACTAAATCAATTACAGTTTTATTATTATCACTTGGAAGTTTACCTGGTAGTAATAAAAATTTACTATCAAACTCTTCAGGTTCAAATAATAAACAATGTAAAATACTACCTGATATTAAATGAGCATCCTTAGAATCTTCTCTTTTCTTTAATATATAATGAGCATAAAACATTCTAGGTGAAAATAATAATTTATTTAAACTACTATAACTAAAATAGAATTTAGTTTTATAGAATTCTTGTAGCTCTTTAGAACCAGAGAATACGGGTACCATATTTTATATTATTTTCAGGGATTAATAATTCTTCTTTTTTAGTATTTTCTATGACTTCACTAATCACTTCTTGCTCTTCTATTAATTCTTCTTCAATTGGAATAAATTCTTCAATTATATTATGAGTATAATTACAATTCAAAAGTCCCTTTATTTCATTAGTAACTGTAATATTTTTAACCTTAAAGTATTTAGTATTACCATTATCTACTATATAGCTATCATATTTTGTCATTAAAACATTTAGCATATCCGAAGTTAATACTTCTTTAGAAAGTAAAGAATCTATTATATTATCAAGAGTAGTTTCAAGATATCTTAAATTTTTCCCTAAGTAACTCACTAAAGATTTAAAATTAACATGATTTTTAGTATGTACTTGAGTAATCTTAGAAGAATAATTTTTAAAAAGCATTTCTAAATATAATAAACTTTCTTTATAATTACTATTAGCCATTATTTCCATTGCTAAAATATAATTATCTTGATCAGAACTATCAAACATTCTAGAAATTTGATCAAACATAGTACAATCAATAATAGAGGAACTATCACCATTTATAATACTAAGTAAAGTACTTTCATTAAAAATTTCTCTATTTTCAATTTTATTATAGATTTCTATATATTCATCTTGTATCATATGAAAATAACTTTGGGTTGAGTCTTCTGCATTTTTAAAAGATTCATGTTTAGTTAAGTCATCTTTATATGGTAAATCATTATTAAAAAGAGTTCTTTTACCAGAATAATCAGTTATAATATAATCTTCTGTATAAAATTCTAATGCTTGTGTAATATTTTCAAAATATTGAGAATCCATATTAAACTCATGTAGTCTAATGAATTCTTTAAAATAAGTTAATGATATTTTGTATCTATAATTAATATCTGAAATTCTTGAATAACTACCTTTATTACCAAAAATATGAGTAGCTTCTTCAGGATTTCTTACAATTCTAATATTCTTTTCTAATAGAATATCTTTTAATTTTACTCTAGGTATATTAACTCCTGGTAAAAAATATAATTTATCTCCTTTTTTTGGTTCATAAATAGTATTAACCAAATTTATTATATCTTCTTGTTTAAATTTACCAAGAACAGAGGAGCATGATGTAATAATTTCAATATTATTATCATATGAAAGATTTAATCTAATATCTAATATCATATTAGGTATATTTTTAAAATTAAAAGGGAAGATTTTCATCTTCCCTTGGTTATTTATTTTACTGCCATTTTTACTACTTCTTGATTTAACATAAGAGTAGAAAATTTTACCTTATTTCCATTTAAGATTTCTTTTATCATGTAATATCTTAAATCATCAGTAAAAGCTTCACAATCTGTAGTAAGTTTACTTAATCTTTGAATAATATCCTTAGATATTGGACCTTTTTCTGCTAGTAGTAAACTATAATTAATTAATCTAGTTGCTATAACACTTGAAATATCAACACGAAAATCATCTTCTTTACCAACAGCAGATGTTAAAGTTCTTATTACATATCCCTCATCTTTAGTTAAGATATCTTCTGGAGAAATAATTTTATCTAGCTTATTATTAATAAACATGGTAAACATAGAGCTAAACTCAGAACCTACTGAACCTTCTCCAATCATTTGGATTAAAGGTAAGGAATGTTCAAAATTTTCTATAGAACTAATAGAATCAAAGAATTTAGTAATAATTCTTGCATTTGTATTTAGAGTTACAAGTTCCGGATGCATTAAAAGGAAGGAAATACATCTTCCATCTAAACCTTCTTTTTCTGCCCATTTTGCCCAACATTTAATATCAAACTTAAGATTTGTAGAAATATATCTAGTGGATTGTGCAGCATCTTCTGTAGATACCATATATTCACCATTATCAGGATTTTTGGATAAAATAATAGTCCAATTTTTTGGTAAAGACCATGAAATATAAGTTTGTCTATCTATTAATTCCATAGTAGCAGAAATAAACCTACTATCTGCTCTATTAAAATCATCTAAAAGAAGGATTCCATTCTCACCTTTACCCTGTATCCATTCTGGAATAGCATAACCCATTCTTTTATCTATAATTTTATATCCTTTTTTTAAAGCAGACTCTATTTGTTGTTCTACAATCCAAGTAGTTTTGCCTTCTAAATTTTGAATCTGAAACTCTTTAACTGGAAAACCAACAATATCACCTATCTCTTCTACCTGGCTCAGGTTTATTTTAACTACTTGTAAATCAAGTTCTTGTCCTAATTCCATGATAGAAGTAGTTTTGCCGATTCCAGCTTCCCCAGTTACAGAAACTGCAATAGGAACTTTACCTTGAGCTTGTATATACTGATTATTTTTAATGATATGTTTTAAAAAATCTTTTAACTCACTAGAGTTTAATTCTGCTTGTGTGTTTGTTTTTGACATTATTTATTTTTTAATTTATAATTCAAGTTTGATAACTTTTCCCGGAAGGTTTTCATTAATTTGTGATCTTTCAGATAATACCCATAAAGTATTTCCTCTGGGTATAATATCTGTATCACATTCACCATCTGTAAATATTATTAAACCAGTATATTTTCTATGGTTTTCATTATAGTATTTAAGTGGAATATTAAAGGTAGTTCCTCCTTGACCCTTTCTTATAATTTCATGAGATCCTTTATAAGACTCTACACTTTTAATATTAGTATCAAATTGTATAATAGTAATCTCAACACCTGTCTTATAAATATGATGCATTTCATTCATAAACTCTTGTACTTCATTATCTGATACTGAACCAGATACATCTAATGCAAGTAATATATGTTGTCTCATTTTTATTTTTAACCCAGGATTATCAGGAAACTTTCTATTCTCCTTTCTTCTAAGTTTTTTAGTATAGACTTTATTACTACAACCAGTAAATCTTCTTAAATAACCTTTCCAGTCAAACTTTGGAGGAATTATTTCTTCTACTTTAATTAAACCTTCTATTTCACTAGGAATATTTCCTCTTTTCTTTATAGTTTGTTCTTTAGCATCAGAAAGTAACTTTTGAACTTGTCTTTCTATTAATTTTTGCTCAGCTTCGGGTAAATTCTCAAATTCTTCCCAAGTACTATGATCATCTACTTGATCATTACTATCACATATTTCATCAAAATTAGGACAACCAGAAGTACCTTCTCTATCTTTTTTATCTTTAGCTTCTTTAAACTTATCATAATAATACCTAGATCCAGCTTTAGGATCAAGATTAAGTTCTGGATAGTCCTCTATTAAAATTCCTCTAGCAGGTAATTTTTTTGATATAATAATTAATTCTTCTTTACTAGCTCCAGATTCTTTTGCTAATTCATATTCTTCTTTAATTTTTTCTTTATATTCTTTATATTCTTGATAAGAGTATTCAGTACCAGGTAACCAAGATCTTTTAATATATTGATTTACTTCGGCATCATAAGCTATATTTGCTAATTTCTTATCACTGAATTTAAAGTGTGAACCTAAATGATTAAAAGCTATGTGTAAGAGTTCATGCATTAAAATTCCAACTCCATGATTTTCAGATAGTTCCATCCAAAAATCTTCATTAATAAGTAGTTGATAATTTATTCCATTTTTACCAACACCGGCAGTAGGAACTTTATTACTCCATAATTTATTAAGCATTATTAAGAAAAATCCATAGAAAGGAGATTCAAGCATTAAAGTTTTACAAGCTCTTGCTAATTTTTCATTTTTGTTTTGCATTAGATTTATTCTTTTTAAAGATTATTTCTTCTCCTGTTTTACATATTCCAGTGATTTCATAATTCTTATCATCTGTCCAGATTAAAGATTTAATTTCTAATTCTGGATATTTTTCTTTTAAATTTTGTAATTGGTATACAAATACCCCAAAATCTATAAAAAATCTTTCAATATTTTCACTAGTAACAACTTTAAAAATATCATTTATATTTCTTATTTTATATTTCTTTAATTTCTCTTCTTTCATAATTATTATTTATTTATATCTCTTTTGAATAATTACTCACCTACTAAAGATATTTTTTACTATTTTATTTTCCAGCAATAGCTGAGGTTAAATATTAAGATAAAATAATTTGCAACTGCCTCATTATAGTTAGAATTGTCATTATTAGAATAGTTGAAATTAAATTCACTACTAGAATAATCAAACTATAAATATTTAACCTTTTATACTAAACCTTTATAAATATTAATAAAGGTTTTTCCTACATAATCTGAAATCTTTTCATTTTTATAATAAGCAACCGCCCCATAACAGCGAGAACTGACATAACCAGAAAAGAAGAAAACAAAGCCACCACCAGAAGAATCAAACACAGGGAAGTACTTTCTTTGAGAACTATCTAACCAATCAGGAATCCATCCTTCATTGAAAAGTTTAGAAATTTGAAATATCTTAATATTATTTAAAAGTTTATCTGCTAGATCTCCAAATTGTATAAAATCATTAATAGTGTATTCCTTTTCTGCTAATTTTTGACAAACTTCTTTATAAGTAGTAATTTCAAATAAATCTTTTATTTGGTTATTAATAGTAAAGTTAGATATCTTATTTGAATAGTTAAAATTATCTAACTTCTTTAAAATTATATTTTTCATAATTTATATTTTCTCATTAAATTTATTGTATTAGCATGTTTACACCACCCATAATAACTAGCTTTTGAGGTCTTATTAGGATATTTTTTAAACATTTCTATCATTTTTAATTTTATTCTTTTTCTTAATTTAATATGAGTATGAAAACTAATATATCCTAAATAGTCAATTCCTCTAGATGATACAGGAAATACTTGATATTTACTTAAACTTAGATTTAGGTGAATACTTAAATATTCTTGTATTTCTTTTCTTAAATTATGAAGAAATTCTTTTGAATGATGGAATATTACTAAATCATCACAATAGAATGATAAATATTTGATCTTTTTATATTCTTTTAACCAATGACAAAAAGTATTTAAATAAAAATTAGCAAAATGCTGACTGGTAAAATTACCAAGAGGACATCCTAAATGTGAATCAATAATTAAATTAATTAGATCTAATAACTCCTTATCTTTAAATTTTCTTTTAAATTGTTCTTTAAGCTTACCATTATCTATACTTGGGTAATACTTTTTAATATCAAGTTTTAAACAATATCTAGTTCCTTCCTCATCTTTTAAATATTTTGTTAATAGTCTTAATGCTCTATGTATCCCCCTTGTTTTAATACAACTATAAGTTTGAGATATTAAAGATCCAATTATAATAGGACCAATAATATTTATTAAAGCATGATGTACTATACGATCTTTATAGGGTAATTTAGAAATTTTTCTTTCTTTTGGTTCATAAATTATAAAATGATAATATTCAGAAACTTTATATGTCTTATATCTTAATTCATAGTGAAGTTTTAGAATATTATCATCTAGATCCTCTAAATATTTTAAAATCTCTTTCTTTTTAGTTTTTCCTTTTCTAGCATTTAATTCTGCTAAATATAAATTTTCTAAAGAAATAACCTTTTCAAATAGATTACCATATCTTTTCATTTTACATATTTAAACTCTTCTTCAATTATTTTACCAAAGAGTTGTTTTACTATTCTATTTTTTAGCAATTGCTATAGTTATATAATTAAATAATATGTATTACTAGACTCATTCAAGTTGTCATTCTAGTTATCAAAGTTGATATTAGTAGAACTACTAGAAAAATATTATATAACTTTTTATTTTACATTCCAAAAATCTTCATAAAATTCTTTAAAATTATTGTAACCATCTTTAGCTAAATTTTCTGATTTATAGAATTCAAAACCAGACCCAGCCAAGAAGTCATGCCAGTGACCAAAGGAGAAATGAGCAGAACCACCAGAAAAAGCATAAAATCTTTGATATAAATATTCATATTTATTCATAATAATTTACCTCTTATTGATTTTTCAATTTTTTCATTTTTTGGAATAAAATAAGTTCCATTTATATTACATATAATAAAACAGTGATTACCATCTTCATATGTATATTCTGGTAGTTTATATATTGAAAGTTTTATTAATTCTTTTCTAAGATTTATATCTATACATTCACCATCTTTTGATTTATATATAATAATAGTTTCATTTTTATAAATACTAAAAATAAAAGTATAAACACCTAAATCATAAAGTTTAAATAATAATCCTTGTATTTCTAATTCTTGCACTTAACTATTTGTGTTGAAGGACTTGTTGCTTGATATTTACCCATCATAACTCTACCACTTTGAATATTAGTGATAGTACATTTTATTAATTCTCCATTTGCGCAATAGTTTGCTTTTCTAGCATAATATACTATATCTCCAATATTTAATATTTTTCCTTCTATATCTTTAATCATAATTATTTTATTTTAAAAAATTTTCCTAATATATTTGAATTTAAGTAGTTATCATCTTCTAAAACAGAATTACAGAAAAGTTCTTTACATTCAGTATAAGTCAGTTCAGCCTGAGAATAGCATATTTTAAGTATTTCTCTTTTTATTTCTATACCTTGTTTATGAGCTTCTTTTAACTCTTTATTAGAGCTATAATAGTTCATAAAATCAGGTCTAAGAACTCTTACATATTTTTTAAGTCTTTTATCTGTAGTTAATGATAATGCTTTTTTTCCAAGAGGTCTTTTAATATTTGCAAAGAAATTTTTCTTCCCTATATATTTATATTCTTTTCCATTTATTATTGCTATCATTAAATATATAAAACCAATACTTCCTTCTGGAATATGATTTTCATTGAATTCTTGTTCTTTATATACCCAATTCATCTTGTATTTTCATAACATTTTCTAACATATCCAATTCTAATTCTAATAATAATTTTTTATAAAATAGAAATTCATTAAGAGAATAAGTTTTATAAAAGTCTAGGTTTATAAGTACTTGTAAAATATAACAAATATCACGCTCTTCCATCTAGTCTAGAAATTTTAAGATTTATTAGTTTTAAATAATAATTTGAATAAATATATATTTTCAAATCCTCTAAACTATCTATTTCATATTTTAAAATTCTAGAACTATTATTCTTTAAACAATTTCTATAATGGGACTTTAAACTTTTATATTCAGTATTTTTAAAAGCAATACTTAAACCAATTCTTGTTTCTAAGAGTTTTTTATATTTTTCTTCCATAAATTAATTCTCTATACTTCCTAATTGATAATCAATTGACTTAAATATTCATATTTATTCATAATAATAATTTCTTTTAACATATTTTAATACCATAAAATTTTGTTCTAAAGAATCTAATTCTATATTTATAATCTTTTTAGAAATTTTTTTAATACTAAATTTACTAGCTTGAGAAAACACTTTTCTTCTAGATATTAAAGAAGTAATAAAATTATAGTTAAGTGTAGAAATATTAATTTCTTTTTCATAATTCATAATATAGTTTTTAGAAGATTAAATAAATTATCTCTAACTATATCTAATCCATATTTTTTTATAGAATCTGATAAATCCTTTTCCAAACTAAGATTTATATAATCTAGTCCATATCTTTCTTTATATCTTAATGAAGCTCTTAAACCAGGTTCGTCATTATCAAATAATACAATAACTTTAGAATATTTTTTAATAAAATCTTTCATTATAATTTCATTAATCATACTATTCTCACTATCTGGAGCTATACTCTCTATATTATTAATATTCAAAGCTTTAAAACCCATTAGATCTTTTAAACTAGATGTAATAAGTAAATATTTAGAGTTATATTTTAATTGATCTAAACCTTGAATATAATTTTGAACTAAGATAAATTTTTTATTAATACTCTTAGGCATATATATTTTATATAAGGTACCATCAGATTTAAAATATCCATAAATATATTGTTTACTAAACTTATATGAAGTTATAGTACCATCAAGTTCTTTTCTTTCCATTATAAAATATTCAAGAGGAAATACTCTATATTCATTTAAAATATTAGAATTTAATTTAAAACTTGTCCAATAAGATTTATCTAATGTATTCCAATGTCTTATTTCATAATCAGTAACTTTAAAAGGATCTTGATATTGAATATCTTGAGATATAAAAGCTTTATTATATTTTAAATATTCTTGATAGTCTACTATTACTTTACTACTAGCTTTACTCAAATTTTCTAAATTAAATAAAGCTCTTACAAGATCAATAGAACTTCCATATAAACCTGAAGAAAAGTCTTTAAATCTATATTCATTATATTTATTTTCAAAAAAAATTATCATAGATGGAATCTTATCCTTTGAATTAAAAGGAGATGATATTTTAACAGATTGTCCAGTTAATTTTTCAGGAAGATTTAAATAATGTTCAAATATCCATATAGCAGGTATATCCTTAATAGTAGAAATTATATTTTTTGTAGATATCATACTTTTACAATTAATAAAAATGAAGAGGGAGTATATCTCAACTCCCTCTGAATAATTAATTAGTCTAGACTAAAATCAGCTGAAGTTTTAGATGGAATAGATAATTCTTCTATTCCAAATTCAGATTCCTCTTTTACTTCATTTTTTCTTAAATGTAAAGATTCATCATAATTAATTACATTAGTTCCATATGGATATTTATTTCCATTACTTTTTGGTAAATGTAAATCATAACTTATATAACCAGAATTATTCATATATTCTTTTCCAGCTACACAAAAATCCATATAAATATCATGAAAAGGAGCTGTTTTATTAAATTCATTAATAAAATCTTCAACCGTTTCATGTACATTATCTTGAGCTAAAAACCAATCATTAATATTTAAACTATTACATAGGTTTTTCATAAATATCATAATAGATCTATCTCTATCAATTTTTATTTTAGATTTAGTTTCTCCATTAGCAAAAGCCCATTGACTAGCTTTAACTCTACCAATTTGACCTTTATAATGACCTTTACTTTCATCTTCTTTATCAATTAAAAATCCTTCAAAATCAGCAAGTGGGTGAGTTTCAACATTTAAAATAATATGTTTAGAATCTGGGATAAATCTAAAATCCTCTAAGGATATACTATTAATTTTTAATTGTTGATTACCTGGAGTAATTGTTTTTGGTAGACCATTTCCACCATTTCCTAAATCTGTTGTACTTAAACTCATTGTTTATTATTATTTGTTATTAAATATATATTTTATCCCAATTTGAGGTAATAATACCATCATTCATTTCTGTTAAAACAATTTCCTGATTTGATAAATGTAGACTTCTAGCCCCACAATTTACTGCATCATTTGTTTTAAATGTAAGTATATTCTTACTTCCTTTTCTCATTAAATATCCTATAGCATCCACATTAGAACATAGAATACTTTTAATTTTCCCGGTTAGATCTATATTAGCTGCTGATACTATTTCACCTTTATCATCAATTTGAGCATCTTTAATATGTCCAGAAAGAATAATATTGGGTGCTAAAGTATCTATAAAATCTAAAACTTCAAAAAATGCAGTTCTTATAAACATATATCCAGCACCATTTGGCAAAGTTGTTACATCAGTAATTTCTTTACCTTTACCTAATGGAGTATTCTTATAATGTTTAATTGCAAGAGGCATAACCATTGATTCTAAAATAGTTACAGTATCTACTGTAATATATTTATAAGGACATCCTGCTTCTTTTATGGCTTTACCAGCATCTAATAATTCTTGAAGATTATTTACTTTCATTTTTAAAGAATCTAAAAAATCTGTGCCATTTTCTAAATCTAGAATTAAATTATCTTCTAATTCAGATAATGCAGTACTTTTTCCTACTTTTGGTTTAGAATAAATTAATAATCTTTTAGGATTAATTCTTTCTGCTTTTACTTTACTGGTAGGGAGTACTATACTCATAGTTATCTACAATTAGATTATTTATAAAAGGATTCAGACTAATAGGTTTTCTCCACATAATAGCAGCAAAATCTAGAGATGTCATTTCGGACATTTTGGGAATATCTTTTTCAGTAAATATTCCTTTTACTGGTGGATACTCCTCTTTAAAGTTAGGAAAAGGCTCATCATGAGCAGGAACTAGAGTTATTTGAGCTTGAGGACTTTTATCATATTCTTTAACTTGAGAAATTCTCTTTTCATATAAAGAACTAGTAATTTCAGAACCATCTTTTAATACTGCAGTCATTTCAGATACTGGAACAATATATAATATAGTTTCTTCTCCTTTAGAATTTATAGTTACTTTTGTATCATATTCTTCTCTAAAGAAAGGATTATGCTTGTATTTAAATAATTGTCTATCTAAAGAAGCAGGAATTACATCTATAACTTTGCCACTAGCATCTGTTTTATTATCATAAAATTCTAAATAGATATCCTCTTCTTTGCTTAATTCAGATTCAAAGAATTGCACATGTCTTCCATACTTACCTTTCTGGAAGAAAGCTGTTTTAATAATAAAGAAAGGGTCTGGATTACCAATAGTTCTAAATGTATCCATATGATAATTGAAGAACTCTTTTTCTTTTTCTTTTCTAATATTCATTTGTTTTTATTTAAGGTTTACTTTTTACCTGTAGGGGGAGTTGGTATTTCAATAATTCTCATAGTAGATCTATCTAATTTAAAGAAGCTAATTCTTGTTTCTCCATTTCTAGATTTTAAAAAATGAAATACTAATGTATCTGCATCTTCTATTATAAATCTTTCTGGTCCATATTGTCTTATTTTTCTTATAGATGGTTTATTTATACACATTAGTACCGTTTGTATTAACCCGAAGCTCTTTATCTTCAGCTCTGTATTTTATTTTGTTATATATACAGTCTAGACTATCTCATCATATAAGTAGACAACCTTGGTAGGTTCTTATATGTCCCGCACTCTTGGCACTTCATCTTCTTCAACACCACTTGGTCAGAAGGTATGTACTAGTCGTTGTTCCTAATTCTAGTATTTCTACTAGGGTTGGATAAGGGTTACCCTCTACAGGGCTTTCCCAGATTCACGGGATTTTTTACGGACAATTATTTTATATCTCATACTATCACATATATGAAAAATATTTAATATGTGATGTATTTCTATAACCTCTTTGTTATCTTTATCCGTATGCTGAAGCAAACTATCTGATCCATATATATCAGAATCTAAAGCATAATTTCCATAAGTACCTTCTTCTTGTCTTTTAGGATCATCTATATTTCTATTTAATTGAGATAGAACAATAAAAGCAACTGGATATTTTTTCTTCATCATAGTAAGAGCTTCCCCTAAATATCCTAACATTTCAAATTTATCTTTTTGTCCTTTACCCAATTTAAATAAAGCAGAGTGATCTATAGCAACAAGCATATTTGGAAAAGTTCCATCTGGATTTTTATATTTGTTCATTTCATAATGGATAGTTGCGCACATTTCATCTACTGTACACGCATCATAAACCACATTTATAAAATCAATATGTTTAGACTTTTCATAATATTCTATACACTTATAATATAAATCTTTATCTATAAGATTTCCTCCTTTACTCATTAATGTATTATAATCAGCACCTGTATTCAAACTTAATTTTCTCACTCCACTAGTTTCGTCAACCATTTCCATCTGAAATTTTAAAACTCTAAATTTCTGGTCAGAATTATTCTCAATTATATCTGAGATTAACTGTTCCATAAATAAAGTTTTACCAGTACCAGGTCTAGCACCTACAACGGTGATAGTTCTCCATTCTAATCCATCACAAAAAGCATCATTAAACTTAGGCCAAGCACTCTTTAGAGATTTTATTTTACCTTCTCTTTTAGCCTTTATTTTCTTTATGGCTTTTTCTAGAGAGTCTCTCTCACTTATAGGTATTAAAGCATGCGCCCCATTAAATAATTCTGACATTTATTTAAGATTTATTAATAAATCTTTTTTCATTCTATTATGCAAATAATGCATAATACTTATAGTTATCTCTAATAAAGAATACTTTATAAAACTTATCGAGATAATAAAAATATTTATCAATCCATAAGTTAAAGTAAATCCTATTAGTATAAATATAAGCACTTTGATTTTCATACTATCTTTTCATTAAAGTAATTTGGTTCAAAATCCTCTCCAGAATCTATCAATTCACAATAATTAGCTAAATCTGATTCAAAAGTTTTATCTAAATTTTGTTTCCTAATAAAATATTGAGAAGTTCTCATATATTCATAATTTTTAGTACTATAATCATTAATATATTTTTTTGTAGCTTTTAAAATTACTTCCCAACTATAATCATAATTTTCAAAAAACCATCTAAAACCAGATTCTAAATTTTTTGGATTCACTCTTGCATACTTTCCAGAAGATAATTTTTTATTAGGAAAAAAATTATTATACTCTAATATTTTAATAGTAAAGTTCTCTCCCATAATATCTTTAGAAGTTTTCTTTTTTGATTTTTTAAAATAAAGATTTAACTCCTCTACCAAAAGAATAGCTTTACTTGTAAGTTTTAAGTTAGGATTTATCCATCCTGAATTTAAAAGTTTTGCACATTCAAGTTCCTTATTTATAATTTTATTAGGAACAATATTTTCTTTAATACAGTTAAGAACATAATATGCATTTGGAGTTAATTCTTCTTGAATTAATCTTTGAAATACTTCATTCATTACCAAATAAGTTTAATATTATAATTATCCTCAATTATTTTAGATGTTTTATTAAACATATCATCTGAATTCCAAATTAAATCATTATTATAACTTGCACTAGCAGGATGACTTGTAAATAATTTATAATTATGCTCACTAATAAAACTTGACCATTCTTTAGCAATTTTTCCCATGAATACATAAACTAATCCAGTATTGGAATAATTTAAATAGTCTAATAAATATACTATAAAAGGTTTCCATATAGTTAAATGTGACCCAGGTGTATTTAATATTACAGTTAATGCTGAATTAAGTAATAGAATTCCTTGTTTAGACCATCTAGTTAAATCAATATCTTTTGATATTTCATAACCTTTATAAACAGTTCTATTAATTTCTTCAAACATAAATCTTAAACTTGGTTGGGGATATTTTAAATAACTACAATCAAAAGCTAATCCACTAGCCTGACCGATATAACTATAAGGATCCTGTCCTATCATTATAACTTTAAGATCAGTATAAGGAGTTACTTCAAAAACTCTAAAAACATCTTTTAAAGTAGGCGTAAACCTTTTTCCTTCTGATGCCAATTTAGCTAAAGTTACAATTATTTTATCAAAATCTGAACTAAAAATAAAACTTTTTAATACATTATCCCAACCAGAAATTTTTAATTTTTTATATATTTTATCTTTGATTTCATCAATATCTAGTTTTTCTGACATTTTTAAATTAAATTTGTTAAAAATATTTATTATGGCTATTAAGGTAAAAGAAATAAAAGATAATACATTATTAAACATACAAGTAAATAAAAGCTTTTATATGATGACAAAAGCTACTTCTTTTTATCTATACACACTAATTCCTGGTGATAATAAAGAAGAATATATTAAAAGTATGATGACTAAAAGTTATCAAGAACTTGATGATCTTCAAAGATCTTTT
The DNA here is from genome assembly GCA_022345705.2 of Sabuloglossum arenarium. Lineage (NCBI taxonomy): Eukaryota > Fungi > Ascomycota > Geoglossomycetes > Geoglossales > Geoglossaceae > Sabuloglossum > Sabuloglossum arenarium. The sequence continues at coordinate 85,705 of JAJDMY020000451.1, forward strand.
TATACAATAGCTTTATTATTATCTGAGATAGAATCTCAAGCTAAACAAACTAACTCATATGAGGAGAAAGAAATCCTCCAACCAGGAGATGAAGGATTTGTTCCAATTACTGAGGAAAGTTAATATTATAGTTCACAGCAATTTCTATACATGCTTGTATAGCATGAGATAACTCTGTTGCTGAACAATCCGCAAAAGATTTATATATTATTGCTCCTCCACCATCTCGTACAAGACCTGCTTGATCTTTTATAACTTTTTTCATTTCATCAAAAGTATATCCAGATTCTTTAGCAAGTTCTCTTATACAAGCATGAACTTTAGCTAATTGTGCAATACTATGATCAATATCAGCTAAACCAATATACATTTCCACTAGTTGACCTTCAGGAAGTTTATCTATGAATATTTGATAAGCTAATTTAGCTTTATCATCTGGATAAATAAATTTTCCATCTTTTTTTATAAGTTTTATTGATAGCATATTAAAATAAAGTTATTTTCTTCATTAATTTTATAAAATCTTCTAAATTTTCTTTATTCCTTATTTGTAGCATAGGTATTTCATAAGAGAAAATATTCCATTCATTATTTTCAATAGTATCACTATCAGGAGTAACTAATACAAGACCTTCACAGATAGATAATGAATAAAAGTAATAATCAAATCCATTATCTGTATCTTTACTAAGTACATCTATTTTTTTAAATCCTAAATTAGTTAAATTCTCTTCTGTCATAATTATTATTTATTTAAATATTTTTAGCAGATTTACTTATTATCTTTCTTTGGAGTTTCTTCATACCAATAAAGTTTACATTCTTTTCCAGTAATTTCGGGATGTATATAAGATTGCCAATTAGGATTAGGTTTAGTAAATGCTCTTTTACAACTTTCTCTTAATACACATTCCATTGCATCACATAATGATATATCAGCCATTATACTATTATTTGTTTAATCTCACCATATTCTTTACAAATAAGTGTATGTCTTATTTTATATGGTGCTTTACTTATATTATATTCATATATTTCATGGGAATGATATAATTTCCATTTATGTTTACAAAACCACTTTTCAAATATTCTTTTTAACATTTCTTTCTTTTATTAAATCTTCTATTGACTTTGGTTTATAATTTATCAAGTGAGCATCTACATTAAAATACTTTTCTAAAGTGGGTCTAATCTTACTATCTCTATCTTTATAACTATCAAATGTTAATACTTCTTCAAGTTCATTTTCATGATGAATATGAGCATGTATATTACCTCTATAAAAATGTGCTTCATTAGGATGTATAGGACTATGACTTAAGAAAAATCCTTTATAATCTATGCATCCAGCTACCCCATCTACATATTTTAAAAGTTCTGGAACATCTTGTATCCTATCATGGTTACCAAGAATTACATACTTTCTACCATTTAAAAGATCTAATTTATAATAATCTCTACTTTTTTCATAAGTGATATCACCTAAAATATAAGTAAGATCTCTTTTACCAACTATTTTATTCCATTCTTGTATTAAGTATTCATCATGTTCTTCAGAGCCAATAAAACCTCTGTATTTTGCCATATTTGGATGATCAAAATGCAAACATCCTTGAAATCTAACATTACTCATAATTTTCTATAGAAAGTTTCAGTTACCCGTTCATATTTTTCAGGAAGATTTTTAATATTCACTAATCTTTTAAAAGAATATGGTATATATACTACTATGGAAAATGAAGATATTAAAAATATAAAAATAATATATTTAATATTTTTATTTAGATTTAATTCACTAAATGTTATTAATATTACAGCATTAATAACAACACTTCCAATAGCTCCTATTAATAGGAAAAATAATAATAAAAATATAGACATAATTAATCATTTGCATTGTTAATAAACCAACCAGAATCTTTTAAAGAAATTGTATATCCTTTAAAATTCATTCTAAAATATTTGTGTTTTATGATCATTGCAAAAGCATGATCTTTAGTTATACTCCTTTTTCTCATTTCTTTTTTCTTTTAACCATTTCTGGTATTTTAATTCTTTTTCTATGTCTTCAAAATTTGTAATTTTTACAGGATTATCACATTCTTCTTTTTTATAATATATTCTTTTCTTATCAATATATTTTGATCCCATTCTTATAAAAATTACTACTAATAATATACCTACAATTGTTCCCATAATTTATATCAATTTTAACATAGCATCTACTCCAAAAAATTGTTTAGTAGCTTCTATTGTATCTTCTTTTTGTTTACTTTCAAGATTTAGAGAAAAACTTTCTCCAAAACAATTTACTGTTTCTTTATTTACATTTATTTTACAAAAACCAGCTGATATGGGATTAAGAAATTTAAATGTAGCATGTTCTATCTCACAAGAAAAGAGAATAATTATATTATTTTCTAATCTTATATATTTATTTACTATTTCCATACTTCTTTGCTTAATCCATAATCTACCCAAAATTCATAATGAAAAGTTTTTCTACAATATGGGCATTTTACATAATTTCCTTTTAGAATTTCACTTCTTAATGATATTAAACCTTTTCTGGGTTTACAACTTTTACATCCACAATAGGATTTTTTATTACAATTTGGACACATGTGTATAACTATTGAAAAAATAAGGGTAAGTTTTCACTTACCCCACAATCTTAATACAATATCTAATAATTTTTTAATAGCAATTACTTCATTTTCTATATTATTTAATTTCATATATCTATTAAGAGATTCCTTCTCTTTAACAGATAATATCTTTTCTATAGAATATTTAGAAGCTCTAAATTCTTTAGAGGTTTCATATTCTGGAAAATTATAAGGAAATTTTATAGAAAGATCATTAATATTTTTTAAGAAAACTGGATCCTGAGTATTATATAAATTTACACTTTTTCTTTTAGCATAATTAATATGACTTCTACTATTTAAATTAGTATGAAGTAAGATATCTTCTTCTATCATTTTAAATTTATAAGCTAATATACTCATTAAATAATATCTTTTATCTAATATATGTCTTTCCCTTGTTTTCTTTCCTTTATATAATATTTTAAATTCTTTTAATACATCTTCTTTTGTATAATTCATAATAAGTTTAGAAAAGAGGGTGTATTTCAACCCTCTTAAGTTTAATGTATTACTTCTTCTCCTTGTTCAGAATATGCAACAACTTTATTTTTGTCATTTACATAGACTTGTTTTCCTTTAGTTTCAATACAAAGTTTTTTCAATTGTTTATTTTGTTCTTCTAAACAAATTGCATTTACTTTATACGGAAATTTATTAGTATTAATAGAATCTTGACCATCATTAACTATCAGAATTTCAGGTAGTTCCTCAGATAGATCAATATTTAAATTATGTAATTTTTTTTCTTTAATGATTTGATTTGCTACATAATTTACCATTTCCCCAACTGCAGTAGTTCCACCATTTGGATTATTATCAAACATTTGCCAAAATTTCAAAACACTATCTCTATCATGAATATGATGGAAATGTAAATCTTGAGTTTTATGAACAAAATAACTAAAGAATACTTCAGCTTCTCCTCTAAGGACATATTTTAATCTATCAATAAGAATAGCATTAACCCAATCTTGTTTAAAAGGATAACCCATTGAACCAGAATAGTCTAAAAGAATAATAATCTTTTGTTTTTGTTCTTTTCTTTCTACTGGAACATTTACAATAAGATCTTTAGTTAATAATTTTGTTTCAAAATTTGGAAAGAGTTTTTGATATAAGTCAATATTAATTAATTGAGAATAATCTTTTAACATTTTCTTTGCAGTTATATCTGAATTTGATACAATTTTTTCAGCTACTTCTTTTTCTACTTTAAATTGTGTTCCTAAGTCTCCAACTATACTAACTTTATTTAATATAGACATTTTACGTTTTTTACTAACTTCATTCATTTCTAACATTTCTGTAATATTAGCATCAAAATAAAGTTCTTTATCAAATTGAAGATTACAAGGAACCATTTCTTCTTCATCTCCTGTAGGTTTTTGTTCTCCAGAATTTTCTGATTCTTTCATCTTTTCATAAATAGTCAATGCCTGCTCTAATGGAGTAAATCCAGGAATAAAAGTATCAAAAAGAGAATCATAAAATTCTTTCTTTTGTAAAAATCCAGATTTTCTATCATCCTCATCTGACATAGTATCTAAATCAGCTACATCTTTATTTATATAATCTTTTTCATCAATCATTTTAAAATAACAAACCCTTGCAAGTTCCTTAATTTGATCAACTTTAGCTTTTGAATAGATAGATAATTTTCTTTCAATTTCAGATCTAGTAGGAGTTACGTAACTTAAAGGATCCTTTACAAAGAGATCTTTATCATCATCTTCTTCTAAAGCCCAACTTGTTCCCCAATAATCCCATCCACCATAACCATAAGAAGAATAACTATGGGATTGTCTCCCATAGTTAGTTCTTTGTTTTTCATAATTATTATAATATGCCATTTTTATTTATTAAAAATTATCAGCTTCCATATCTATGACAGTAGTAGCAGCAACTACTTTTTGTTTCAATTCATTATAAGCTTTACTATGATCTTTTACAAGATCTGCATGTTTTCCTGCTAAATCATCAGATACTTTAGTAGACTTTAATGTTTGGATATTTTTACCATATTCATTTAAATCTAAATTATATTGTTGTAATTCTTCAAGTGTACTTAGATTATTTCCTAAGATTTTCTCTCTACATTCTGCTAAATCTTTAGATAGATCATTTAATTTACCAAGAGCTTCAAATTTCTTAAGTGCACCACTAATTAAATCTGGTTTTTTAGCAAATTCTGCAATAAAACCTAATGCTTCTGGTCCACACTCATCAAAAATAGTATAAGCAATTACAGCTACCCTTGGTGAAATAATAATAGCATTCTTAGCATATTCAGCAAGAATATAAGGAATAATAGGATCAATATTTCCTTTACCATATTTACTTTCAAGTAAAGTATTATAAGAAATATCTGTATAAGAATTCCAACATACATTTAACTCTAATGGAAATCTTTCCATCAATGCTTTTAAAGATTGATTTTTAGCAAATTCTTCTCTAGTTCTATTTGAACAAGCTACAATAAATTTAGTTTTAATATCAAATACTTGAGTACCATTTCTAAATTTACCAGAAGAAATAATATCTTTTAATTGCTCTAAAATAAAATCTGGTGCATCAAACATTTCTTCAAATACAACAAATTCATGATTCATAAAACTGTTTTCTACTAAATATTCAATTTTACCAGTAGCATTGAAAGTAGGAATATCTAGACCACCAAACATTCTATCTGTAGTCATACCAGTCCCCATTGTTATTGTATATGGTTCAATACCTTTTTCAGTAAAAAATGCTTCTGTAAGTTCTGATTTACCAAATCCCCCTGGTCCATAGAGAACTACATTTTTACCGGTTTTGTATCCAATTTCTAAAATCTGTGCTGTCTTTTCCATAAACACAAAATTTTTAACTTTTGGTGTATTATCTACATTTCCAGTCAAAAATTCATCTGTACCATTTTCAATAACTATTTCTACTGCTTTACCTTTTTCCATTTTAATACTTTTTTATTTTTATAAATTAATTTAATTTTAGATACGATTTTATAATCAACCTTTTATTTACAATTCTATTATTTTACCTTTGATATTTTCTAAAAAGTTTTTAACTCCTATTAAAGATCCCATATTGAAAATAGTATAACACAATTCATTAGAGTGACATACTTCCTTACTAATCTTTAAAAAAGCATCTGTAATAGTATTAGTGTCTTCTATTGCACTTTTTGTGATGATTTCTAATTCATCAGATCTTTCTTTAGTTATTCCTAAAACAGTTGGAATATTATCTGAAGTATCATCAACTAATACAATTCTTAACATTCCTTGATAGTTATTAAGAGTTTTATTTTCTTCCATTTGTAACATTTCCTTCTTATTTTATTTGTTCACTTTCTACTTCCATTTTTAATGAAGCTCCTATTAAAAATCCACAGAACATTAATTCATTAGAATTTATTATAAATTCACTACATTTTTCCATCAAATTAGAAAGACTTAATTTTTTCTTAGCTAAGGCTTCTAATTTTTTTCTAATTTCTTCACTTCTTTCCTGAGTGATACCTAATGCATCTTTTATATCATTAGCATCATTATCAACAGCATGTACTCTTAGTACTGTTGATAGTACATCTTTTAATTTACTCATTAAATTTTTAATTTGTGATTAACATTTCTTCAATTTCTTGAAGTTCTTTTTTATTAGATACAATAGCAAATCTTTCTGAATCATAATATTCATAAGGAAAGCATTCTGGTGGTAATGATACTTCTTTTAGAAGAAAACCTTTCTTACCTGGTTGTAATGGTAAGTTAACTACATTTATTATAGTATATTCTAAATCTTTTTTTACCCAAAATTCTAAAGGAATTTTATCAGGTTTATCAGAATCCTTTATACAAATTACCTTCAATCTGTTCTTTTGTTGTTAAAATTTGCATAGTATCAAAAATATCTTGTAATTGTGAGATTTCTGAATATGAACCAGATTTTATATCACATTTCCCGTTATGATGTGCAATTGTTGCACATTGCTCTGCTTGTAATGGATCATGTTTACAAAATCTTATTAAACAAGCAGAAATATAAGAAAAAGTTAATTTATCATTATTATGTATTATTAATTTAAATTCAGGTATTTTACTCATGGTATATTTATATTAAAATCTTTCCATATTATTTTATTCTGATCAAAATTCTCTAAGGCTTCATTTACCCAATCTTCATCAACAGTATCTATATAACATAATATATGTATAATTGCTTTATTATCTGGGTTTAATCTACAAAACCTACCTCTAGGTATAAATTTGTCCAACAAATTTTTTTAATGTTGAACTCTTACATTTCTGTAAGGATTGGACTATATCTTTATTTGCATAAAGTACTTTATAATTTTTAACTTCTTTATTCATTTTAAGCATTTTTGTTATACAAGATCTAGAAAGTTTGGTGAATAAATGGACTTCTGAAACAGTTTCTGTAATATGAAGAATAACATTATTAGAATCTAAAATAATAACTGGTTTACTACTTGGATTTAATAAACCTATCTTATCTTTCATTACATTATTTTCTAGTTGTCTCTTACTTAAAGCTTTTCTATGAGCTTCTGTTACATTCCATTGACCACTTATTGGATATTTATCAAAAGCTTCCCCATGCAATCTCCAAATAAAACCATAAAAGCTTCTTCTTCCTCTTTTCCCTTTTGTAACACCTGAAATTTTACCATTATATTTTTTAGTTCCTGATATTTCTAAAGATGCTTCTACTAAACTTTTATGAGTTTTTATAAAAGTTCCCTTTAGATCATATTGATCAACTTTAAATCTCTTCTTTTCCATATATTCCTCAGTATATTTATAATCTCTAGTACCCTCTCCCCCAGAAGTACTATTAACTAAATTATATCCTTTTAATCTATAGAAAGAAATGCTTTCAATTTCAGCTTTATTAACTTCATCTTCAGTATCATAAGATTGTATTAATTTAATCTCAGGTTTTTTATTTTTATCTAAAAGAGATTTTATCCAACAATGTCTATGATGCCTTGATTTTTTATTTTTAAATGCTATTTTAGTTGATGATATATGAGAAGATAGTCTATACTTTAATAACTGTTTAGTTATTCCAATATATCTAATCCCTATTTCATCACTTAAAGAATAAAGTTTATATTTTCTATCTTCCATATTATTGTAGTTTGTACAATAATAAGATAGTAAAAAATGTATAAAAATGCAAATATCCCACGCTTTTTCATTAGGTTACTAACCCTAACTAATTCCTGTTATTAAGCAAGCTTTACTGCTCAGGTAGTCTCTGAACCTTCTATAAGTGTACTTATAGCTTGGCTGCTGATTGCCCTCACCGACTGTGATAGGGTTTCCAGCAATTCATGGAATTTAAAGAGATCAGGTATTTAACCTCTGTGCTAATTTTCTTTCATTACCATAACTATGCATAATAATTCCTTGATCTAAGTCTGGTATATTTATACCCTCACTAATTTGCATTACTGAAGATAATTTTAATATATTACCTAATTTAAATAACTCTAGATTTTCTTCAGAATTAGGATTTTTACTATGATAACTATGGGAACATAATCTATCTGCTTGATCTTGAGTATTTGTAAATAAAAGACATTTTGATTTTATATTGTTAAAAAGTATTTTAGCATATTTTTCTTTAGATTTATACTCCATCATAGCTTTCATTCTCATAACTCTTAATATGTGTATAGGACCTTGAGCAAGATCTAATCTACTACACCAGTAATTATAATTTTGAACTTCTGAACTTATAAAACTTTTATTTTTAGTTTTTACTTCATAATTTCTTCTTTCATCAAGTCTTAATTTATGAACAATTATTTGATAATCATTAATAATATTATTTTCAACTGCTTCATCTAATTTAAAACTATAAACTATAGGACAAAATTCTTGTATTAATTTTCCTTTTTCTGATCTTTCATATTTTGGAAATGTTCCACTAAGTCCTAATATTTTACCTTTAAAATTTTTAAGAAAAGGTCTATGTGTATTAAGTAAATTATGACATTCATCTAGTATAACTATATCATAATCATCTGGATTATGTTTATTTATACCTCTATAGGTTGAAAATACTATTCTTCCTAGAAGATATTCTTTTTCAAATTTAATAGCTTCTTCTTTCCAAGATTTTATAATAGATTTTTTAGGAGATACTACAAGACATTTACTCAAAGGTGTTGAATTTCTTTCTATATAATTTAGTCCCATAAGAGTCTTTCCAATTCCTGTACCTACAGAAATACCCGATCTAACCTTCCCATCAGTAGCAGCTAAAGCTAAGAATTGAATATCTTGTCTGTTCATAATATTTATTTTAATTCTTCTATTATCCAATCTGAAATAGGAGTATTTACAATAAATTGATTATAAGTCCGTTTACATTCTTCATAGTTTAATATATCTTTCGTAAGTTTATAAACTACCGAATTTCCCTCAACTTGTATCTTTTTATAATTTCTATCTTCTTTTAAAGATCTATTTGCATTACTTTCAGTATGATATATTTTACCTGTTTTAGAAATATTACTTCCTCTATGCTTATGAGGTTGATAATATAACCCACTGGGTATGTGTTTTATTCTATATGCCATTTGTAATTTTAGTATTAGGTGAGCAACCTAAATAATAAGCAGATCTAAATAATCTTCTTCTATATTTAGGTATTTTATTTTCTTTACAAACTTCCTTTATTATTTTTTCAGATATAAAATCTTCTAATTCATAACTTCTAAAGTCTATTTCCTTTTCTCCATTAGGATTTACAAGAGCTTCTTCTAAAAGTTTATCAAAATCTGCAGAAGGAATTGCTTGTTTATAAGCTCTTCTATAAATTTCCCAAAGAACTTCTTTATCTTTGTTTTGACTCATATATTAACCTTTTATATTAAAAATAACTCAAGTAGTTAATATACTAACTAAAAAAGTTCTGTAAATCTAGCTATTTGACCAAAGTTTTTATGAAATAAAAAACCTTCAATTGCTAAAGGAGAAAATTTATATCCTTTTTTATCATGCCAAGAATCCGCTGGGCTAGGGCTTCTTAATGATTCTATTTGTACAGACATTATATCTTTACTTACTTTATGATGTGTATGATGAGTAAACCAGTATCTATGTTTACATTCATGCCATTTATCACTAGCTTCATGACACATTAATAATGGTAAATCTGATTGTTTAGCTCCATCTCCATGAGTTGTACCTATAAGATTTTTACCATAATTAGTGTATTTTCTATGTGCTGGTGATATATTAAAATTAATATTAGGATGATCTTTATACCAAGAAAATATACTATCAGCTAAGAAAAAACCACTCATTTCATCATGATTAGAAACATTATATATTACTTCTAAGTCTGCTATACTTACTAAGGTATGGATTATATCTATATAAAGTTGTTTAGCTTTTAAAAAAGCATCAAACCATTTTAAATGAACATCTTGATCAGTACCTTTTGTTGTTTGATTTTTAATATTATCAGTATTTAATATATCATTACCTACTATTAGTATAATTTTATCTATATTAAAACCTTTAGATTTCTGAATTATTCCCGAAATACCTTCTTTTACTCTTTGGATTGCTATTTCTGAATTATATTCTTCTCCAGTTTCAAATGAAGAACATAATTTATTAATATGTATGTCTGCAGGATCTATAAGTAAACAATGAGAATCTTCTATACTAGATTTTCTAGGAATTCTAATATATTCTGGTTTAATCTTTTCTATAGCATCTATAAAATCAGATTTAAAGTCAGAATACTCAAAAGATTCTTTACTATTATCTACTCTAGACATTACTGACATGTCTTTTGTCTTTGTCCAGTAAACATTAACATCTTCTATATTCATTCCTCTAGAATCACATTCCTTAGCTAAAAGTTTATGTTGATATCTTAAAATAGTTCTAGAAATAGTTTTATAAAATGTTTCTGTATAAGAAATCCCAAATTCTTTAGCTACTTGTTTAGCTACTTCTTTTTTGTTCTTTATAGTATGGGATAATTCTCTTGCTCTTTCGGTATGGTTCATAAATATATGATATAAAATACACTGCAAGATAGTGATTAAAGTTTAAATCTCAATAAAATAAACAATTTTTCCTATCAAGCAGTGTAGTTATTTATCTATATTTCTTCAAAATATGATTCAACCCAGTCTAATTCCCAAGCTAAATTGTGACCTTTTCCATTTAAAGATTTAAGTGAAACTAATTCATCATCACAACTTTGAAATAAACCAGTAATCTGTTGTTTATTTACTAGTAATAACATTACTATTTTACCAATTGGGCAATTTTCAAGTTCATCACTTTCTTTTAATATACATTCTACTGTTTTCTTTTCAGATCCAATAGTTACTTCTAACTCAGCTCTTACTTCTTCTATATTATCCATTATTAAATATTAAAGATTTTCTTTTTAATATAATCTCCTGTTTCACTACCACTTGACATTAATTTTACTGTCTTAATGTGTTTATTAAGATTAGAAAGAACTCTTGTATGATTATAACTGCCATTTGAAGCAGTTATAAAAATTCTCAGAAATTGGAATTTAATATCTCTACTAACAGTTCCAATTTTAAGGAAGATCTCACTAAAATTTTTACATTTTAACTCAGTGTCATTTGCGGTAATTGCAAAATCTCCACTTTTAATATATTTTGATGGGATAATCATATCTGTTTTATCTGTAGCAATACAAGCTGCCATTAAAGGCTCTAGATTATACATATTCTTCCATTTAAGAAGTTTCATATAATCAGGTTTTATCATTTTCCAAGCATTAACATAATTCATAAGATCCCAAGATTTTGATGAATTATTTAACATAGCCATTTTTGAAATTAGATCTTCTTCAGATTTTATTTCAATTTCAATATAAGGTATGTCCATTTCTTCTCTTTCAAGAGCTGTTGCTAAATGTTGACCATCAATTATATAAGTTTTCATTACACCTTCAATAATATCTGTAGTACAAGCAATTATCACTCTAAGGACACCCATTTGTCTTATTGAGTTAATCATCTTTTGAACATGTTTACCATCTATACCTCTATTCATTGGTAGAATAGAAAAATGGTTATAATTCTTTGTATATTTAACTTTTAATTCTTTACCTATAATCATAATTTTAAATTTTAATTTATTTTAAAAATCCCAATTCTCTTGCTTCTTTTGGATTTAAGTGTAAATGTTGATGACAAGTGTGACAAGTTGATTTCCAAGTACTTTGTATTAAATAATAAACTTCTCTATTACTTCCTGCATAAGTATGATGCACCTGACTTGATATTCTTGTACAACAAGAGTAATTTAATTGACATAGAGGATTGTCTATAAGAAACTTTTCTCTTAATTTCAAATATTCTATATCTTTTTTCTTTCTCTTTTCTGATACTTGAGGAATAATGTTTCTTAGTTCTGGATCTTTAGATTTTATCTTATTCCAACAATTTTGACAATATTTATTTCCTCCAGTACCACTAGATTTCCAGATATATTGTTCAGTTTTACACTGATCACAGATCTTCTTTTTCTTTTGCATTTATTTTAGATATATTCAAAACTATCTAGTTCTAAGATTATTAACTTTAAACTATAATAACCAGACCCAAGCAAGCTGACATGCCAGTAACCAAAGCCGATATTAGCAGAACCACCAGAAAAAGATTTTAATCTATAGTCTAAATATTCATATTTATTCATTCTTTAAATAAATTTCTATTAGTTTATCTAAACAAGCATTTTCAGCTTCTTCTAAAGATAATAAATCTTTATGATTACAATAACTTTGATCTTCTGGAGTTTTAATACTAAACCAGTAAGTTTTTTCATTTTTAACTAGACTTTTTCCTACACAAAATATATAATCTTTATCATCAAAAAATTCAAAAGCTTGAGATTTTAAAGGTGCTGAACAACTTTCATCATTATCACAATATTTATTTTGATGGTTATCAAATTTATTATCTCCTGGATATTTAACATCATCAGAACTTTCCTTGGGTGTAGTACTCAAAGTTCCATCTAAATAATAATAAGTAAAGCAAGGTTCATTAAATCCTAATCCTTTTAAAGCCAAGCTTTGCCCATAAGTTAAAAAGTATTTATTCATATTAAGGATATTTTATATACTTTGTTTTTATTATCTTTTTATTTTTACAAATTATTTTTTCTCTTAATTCTCCAAATCTACTAATCCTTTTAGATTTTAATAATCCATCAATTAATTTTTGAGAATCTTCTACAGTAGGGAATGATGGAGTATATGAATGATAAGTAAAATAATCTATAAATATTGCAATAATTCCTAATGGTAATATAAGCCAAAATCTATAGTCTTCAATATAATCTATAAGATCTTCTTTATCTAATCCAAATTTTTGTGCTTGATATTTAGACTCTCCTCCTTTAGTAGTAATAACTTTAATTCTATATTTCATTATCTTAAACATTTTGGTTTAAAAAATCCACTGACTTCAAGTAATATCTATAAAAGAGAAAGGGTTCCTATTATAGGAAAGAGTAGGCAAGTTATAGCTACTGGATTTCCTATATAACCTTTATCTTTCTTTTGAATTAAAATAAAAATCCATCTATTAAGAAAAAAAGTTAAAATAATAAATATTATGATTATTAAAAACATTTTCATAATTTTAGTTTATTGAGTATTGATATTCTCCTATAGATAGTTCTACACACTCTATTTGAGCTATTTCCTGTTTTACTAAATTAGAATGTACAGATGCTTTATTTAACATCTGTACATAATATTCTACTTCATTCATAACTTAATCTATATAAATGTTTTAAGCAAGCTTTTCTAGCTTTTTCAGAAGAAGTAAAACTTTCATTTGATGATATATAACTTATACCATTATAATAATGGTATAACCAGGCTCCTGGATACTCTTCTGTAGTATAATAATCCCATATAGTATTTTTATTAAAAAATTCTGATTTCTCAAACTTTTTATAAATTTTATCAATAATCTTTGATGCAAATACTATCCAGGATAGGCAAAATAAAACTAAAAGTGCATGCATATAAATACTTGCTAGTATTGAATATTCTGCATCAATACCTTTTTTAATTGGTTTAATTATTAATATAGGAATAAGTATAATCCAATATAATATTAGAGTTAATAAAGTTTTAATTGCTGTTTTTTTCATAATTTTTTTGTTTTAATCTTGGTAAATAAATTTGTGGTTTGTTTAAATCCATAAAATTCTTAGGCAATACTCCTTCTAGAATAAATACCTTAATAATATGATCTTTAGTAATACCTAAATCTTTTAAATTTAGAGTATTCTTTTCTCTATCATCTATTTGAGGATTTTCTATAAAGAAATCTGTTATTGGACTATTTGGAAAAAAAGATTTAAGAATATAATTACTATAAGAAATAGTTGCATATTGTTTAAATCTGTTTAGAATAAGTTGTGCTTTTTTATAAACACTAATTATTCTTTGTTTTTTCTTTCCACACATAGTTTCTAATTCTTCTTGTGTAAGAGAATTTAATCCAAGTAAGCATCTTCTATATAGATAGTTTTGGTAAGAATTATATTTATCAACTTCATATTCAGTTACTTTACTTTTCTTTTGTTGAAATATTTGATAATTTTCAAGACTACCAGAATATTCAAATTTTTGTTTCTGTTTTTGCTTTTCCATTGCAATTTAATTTAAATAAAAAAGAGTACTAGTTTCCCAGTACTCCTCTTCAAGTTATAGTTTTAGTTTAGCTTTTTAAGTCAAAATCTGCTTCATTTGGTTTCATAGCTGAAGTTTTTTCTTTTTGTGCATTAAATGCATTTCTTAGTTCTTCAATATTATCATGTTTAACCAATGTATTAGTTTCTTCTTCATTGAAAGTAAATCTTGTTCTTCTGTAGATAGGACTTCCCTCTACAGAACATACAACAGCTGTTTCACCGGCAATTTTCAGATCTTTTTCAGGATTTTCTTTATTAAAAGGAGTTAAACTCTCATCAATAATAATTTTACCTTTTTCAAGAATTTGACCTTTATAAAAATTCATTGCTTTTAAATCTTCTACAGATCCTGGAATTAATGCTGTGATATCTCTTCTTCTTAAGAAACCATTATCATCTGTCATTGTTTTTGTTTGTTGTACTCTAACATATCCATATTCAGGATTGTTAGTTGATATATTTACCACAGATCCTGTTACAGAGTCTGCTAGTACAGTTACTTTACTGTCCATAATTTTAAGTTTTAATAAATTAATAAATAGATTTTTTGAGTAAGATACTATATTACTTTATACTCATTAGTAATAAGTTATGATAAAAATATTATCAATCTACAGGACCATCTAGGTCTATTATATCATCAAATGGTTCATCATCTGATATAATGTTTTCACTTTCATCATCGGAAAGATAATCAAAGTCATAATATTTTTCTTTTGCATTTTCTATTACAGCAGAATCACTAAAAGGATTTGGTGCATAATCACCATAATCTATAGATATTAAGTATTGAATATCTAAATCACTAAGTTCTAAATATTGTTCAATAGTTAAATATATAACCTTTCCATTCTGTAATTGATATCTCATGTATTAAAACATAAAGTTTAGTAAATATAAAATATATTACTTAAACTTTAATATTATATATTTAAAATATTCCATTACATAGCTAACATAATAAGAGGAGAATTAAATCCCCCTCTTTATCATGTTTGGAAAAGCACATCTACAGATATACTATTTTTAATATCTTATACTTTTTCCTGTATATGTTTTATTATTTAATAAAAAATCCCATGAATATTTATAATACCATTCACATGTAAAAGCAAATTCATAATTATAAGCATGAGCATTATTATCTACTAAAATCCATGCTTTCTTTAGATTAAAATGCCATAAAGAATATATTATAAAACCACATATTCTAACAATTGTCATTATTATAAATAGAATAAGAAAAGCTATGAATTTAAATAAAGGACTTAATATGTATTTCATTGTTTTCCAAATAATCTAGATAAAGTATCCACAATATCTGGTTTTTTAGATCTTGTTTCCATTATTTTACAGAAAAGCATTACCCCCATAACAACTTCATTAGTATGATTACATTCATCTACTAAATTAGATAATGCTACGTGTAATAATTTTTCTTTTTTGAGATTTTCATCTGCAATTTTTGCTAATTCTTCTGCTCTTTCTGTTGTAATACCAAGAGTTTCAAAGAGATGTTCTTTATCATCATTAATAACTAATAACTTTAACTCTTGATTTTGTGGACAAATTTTATCCTTTTTCTTTCCAAACAAATTAATTTTCATATTATTTACTTTTATTTATTTATATACTTGATCCAATAAACATATTAATTAAAGATTGCTCTCCTTTACTATAACTTGTCATAAACTTTTCTTTACTCTCTGGCAATAGAGCTTTGAAATCACATTCTTCTAGATCTACAGAAAGTGATATAGGAGTATTACTATTAGTAAACCCATATTCTTTTAAATCAATATTTAGAGATATAGAATCTCTATTAATTAATTCTTCAATATAAAGAAAATCATACAGTTTATAATCTTTTAGCATTTCTAAAGTTTCGGTTTCAGTTAATACCAAATTTAAAGAGGGACATACTCTTTTTCTTAATTTTAGGTAAGATTCTATATCATCAAATGTTCTCATTTGAGCTGATAAAAAAATAACTCTTGGAAAATTAGTTATTTTACCTTCTTCTTCTTTTATTAAACACCCATCTAGTTCTCCATTTTTTAATAGAAAACTAATACTAACTCCTTCATTATATATACCTTCAATAAATCCATTAAAATCTGGTTTTTTAAAAGTATGTTTTACTGCAAACTTTGCTAGTTCAATAGCATTTTGAGGCATTCCTAAACTTCTTCCTAAAAAATAATGATTCCCTATAAAATTTAATATAAAATTTAGTTTAAGAATAAGACTTTTACCTACTCCATTCATACCAACTAAAATACATAATTTATTAAATTCTAAATCTTCAACTTTAAGATTTACAGAACCTTTTAAGTCAATATTCATTTTTTCAAGTATTATATTCATCTTTCTTAAATTTTTGTTATTGGCATAGATTTACCATATTTATCATAATATCTGATTCTTACAAGTTTATAGTTTAATCTTTGTAAAGGATCTTTAATTTGATCAGATTTCCAATAATCTTCATTTCTTAAAGTTTCCCAATCTATTAAATCAAATTTTAATGTAATTCTTTTAAATTCTTCATCTAAAGATTTAAGCATTGTTTATTACTTAAGTTTATATTTAGATTATATTTATAGATATTGTTAATGGTACTATGTAAAATTATATCTTCTATACAAACCTCAGATAGTCCTTTAACTTCTTCTAAAGTTGCTGGTAAATAATTATAATCTTCATTCTTATATGTACCATTTGTAACATAGGTATATGAAGGAGTATAATAGTCATAAAGACTTATAGAAGAACCTGTAATATTTTTTATTCTAAAATAATATCCTTTAAGCTGACCATTAATAGGCTTATACCATTTACCTAATATTAATTGGTTTATTTTTAACATAATGTTTTATTTGAAATATTTATCTTAATGATTAGAGATTTTACTATAATATTACTTTCTATATCTATATATACCAAGTCTCTTATGTCTACATTTATATATTCTTTTGATTTTTCTAGAGTTAAATATTTTAAAGGTACATTAGTATTAATATATGAATCCCGATTATGGTAGTTATTTTTATCTATATAATGTTCTGATATCCATATCTTTTCATTTTCTAATCTTGAATATCTAATTATATAATTTTTAAGAATTCCTCCTATAACTAAATACCATTTTCCTTTAATTAAATTTTCTGGTTTTATCATATTTCAAATATAAAAATTCCCATGTGATCAAGCTCAATACCTGTTTTTAAGTCCCTCATATCCTATAGATATTATGCACTGACAAAGCTCATACGGTATCTAATAAATAATAACTCTTCTTCTCTTGACTTAAAGATTCTAAATATACAAAACTCCATTGTTTCAGAAGATTATATCTTTATATGTATATTTATTCATTATTCATTAGCATGGGAATTAATTTAATTAAATAATAATATAAGAAAGGAAATAGATAAAAGTATAAATCCTATTAACATATATTTAAAAGGTCTTAATAAACTTAATTTATCTAACTTTTCATCTATACATGCAATTTTATATTCATATTCACTTTTAAGTTCTCTATATCTACTTGGAGTAAGATTAAGATAATAAAGGTTGTATATATCATTATACAACCTTTCTTTTTGTTTTTTTAATTTTCTCATTTAGTACAAATGCTCTAAATCTGGTTCACTATATTTAATAGGACCTTCTGATTCAAAAGAATTTTTGATAACTAATAGTTCTTTTACTGGTAATATTTTTAATGCCTCAAAGTATTTTTCTTCAAGTTTTGTTTGACTTATACCTCTTGTTAAGTCTTTAATCTGTTCAATGATTGCTTCTCCATTCATAATTGTTGATTTTAAAATTTATTTTATTAATTTAATTTTCTCTTTTTAAGAATATTCCTACTTTTCTAAATAAATTAATTAGATTTTCTATAGTAGGCATTCCCATTGATTGTAAAGCAGAAGTTACTCCTCTTACTTTAATAGATTCTTCTATTTTTTTATCTTGATTATCCATTATTTATCATTTTTTATGATATTAGAGAAATGTTCAATGAATGGAATTGAACCTATACCATGTATAAGATATCCAACCCCATCTGCTATAAAATGTATTATAAAAGATTGGGATATAAAAGCTAATTTACTTACAGCTACACCAATTAATATAATTAGTGATCCCACACTCATTTTATGATAAATTGTATGATTTTCTCCAACAATGTGATTACATATATTTTTAGTAATATTAACTTTATTAGCTAATATATTAATTGTATTTTTAAAATTTCCCATACTATCTTATCATTGACATTAAGGTTTCAAAAGATCCTCTTTGTTCTTTCTTAATTTTAATAGTATGTTTAGTATAAGTTACTTCATTTTCTTTAGGAAATTTAAAAATTCCAGGATGAAAATCTTTTATATGATCAAATACTTTATCTAATAAAGTATTAATTGTTGTAGTACATTCTCTATCAAATATAGGATTCCATTCACCTTCAGAAATTAGACCTCTTAAAATATCTTTAGATATTTCAACTTTTTGAACAATTTCCGTAGCAAATCCTACATTGATAATACCATGAGAATCAAGATAAAGTACCTCATCAAGAAGAACAACAATATGTGCAGCTCCTGCCTTTTTAAGTCCATTACTATTATCTTTCATATAAGAATCTAATCCCTTTTTTGCTAATTTAGAACCTTCATCATTAAAATAAATGGCTAAAATTTTATAAGGAATATTATATTTATCTAATTCATCTGTTAATAAATTAGCAAATATTCCACACCCCCCTTTATTAATATCAGTAGGTGTCCAAGCATCAACATAAGGTAATCCTTCACTAAGAAGACCTATAAAATTTGTTGAAATTACATTTTTTGTTAGTTTGTTTGTTTTCATGTAACTTATTATTATTTGTTATTAATTAATTTACTTTTTGAATTTCTCTATTATTATAGATATTCTTATTATTTTTTCTTATTAGTCTTGTCAATTCATTTATAGACCTTAAAATCCATTCTTTATCATAGGAAGAAAATGACATATTTTAAATATTATTGATCAAATATTTTCTTTTCATAACTTTGTTTTTAATATTCTTTTGACATTTGTAGATATAAGTCTTTAGCATATTTTCCAAGATGATTTGAATGCTCTTCTGAGAGTACATAAGCAACCGCCCCACTATAGCAAGAACAGACACCAACAGAATAGCGGAAATCAAAAACACCACCAGAAGCGCCAAACACAGGGAAGTACTTTCTTTGGTTGGGATTATTAAAATCTATTTTAATTCCTTGATTCAAAGCTTTTGCAAAAGTTCTAATCTTTGTTATAGTATCAGCTTTTTTATCTTCTTTAATACCTAATTCTTTACAAGCATTAGAATATGATCTAACTCTATCTAAAATATCTGTAGATTTTTGATATTTAGAAATTTCATTTATTTGTTCTTGAGATAATGATATTTCAGTATCTCCTGTAATTTTAATTGTTATCATCTTTTTAGTTTTTAATTAATGTAAATAGTTTTTCATTATACCAAAATATAAGAGTATAAGTTCTAATATCATCTTGGGTTATAATATAAGTCTCACAAGATGCATTTTCCTGATAATTTACAGTTCTGAATCTTTTAATACTTATACTGTCTGATATTATAATAATATCATCAAAATGTGTTTTTAAATCTTTTTTATCTATAGATATATTCTGTGATAACAGATTAAAAGATAAAAAGAGTAAACTAATTACTTTCATCTTTTAAATATTCATGAATTTTGTATAATGCTCCTCCTATTATCATTGGGACTATAATTGGGGAAATAGCTAATACACTAGCACTTGCTAGTAAACTTAGACTTTTTTTAGATTGATCTGTAATAAATATTCCAAATCCAATTAAATAAGTAATAATGAAATATAAAATCATAATTGTTCTCTTTTAATGATATTAATAAATGCTTGTGCTCCTCTTATATTCTCCCATCTCCATTTTAGATCAGATCTATAGCCTATAGTAGGATTTGGGATAATTTTAGGTCTTCTATAGTATTTCCATGGATAATACCATTTCTTTTTGTATTTTACATGGTATCCTAGACCATTCTTCTCATTAGTTATCTTTAAAACCATAGTTCAAAAGTTTTTGGGTATTCCTTTTTTAAGATTTTTACTATTGAAATAATAAAAGTAATTAATGAAAGTAGGAATAAAACTATACACATTGTACTTAGCCAGTAATGTACTTCACTCCAATCCCAGTGACCTTTAAGTGTACCAAAACCATTTGTATATCTAGTTTCCACCCAAGTATCTCCTAAGACATCATGTAACCAAGGTGACATATAACTTACCATTATTCCAGTTGAAAATAATAATATTATTCTAATTGCTATTTGTAAATATGTTCTTAATTTCATAATTAATTGTTTTTAAATATTAATAAATTGTTTCCAAGTAACTAACCAAAGTTACCTGGAATCCTTAACCTAAAACTGTTTTAAACGTGACATTTAGCACCTTCATCTAATAAAAAGACTTTCTCAACTATAGTCTGAGTATATTTATTAATGGTAAGGTCACATAAGATTGGGTCTTTAGTATTTTAGATGGTAGTTTCTGACCTTCATCACTTGCTTGAGACTCATTTTTGTTGTGGAATTTCAACTAACAGACATTCCCTTGCCTATAACTACTACTTCCTTGTTTGTTTAGCTTTTGCAATATTTCTATTGTGTAGTTATCGTCAGCTTGTATTACTATCCCTTCTCACAGGACAACAAATCTAATATTTCTACCAGTATCTTTATATAATAATTCACCATGTTAATGCACATTTCTCTAGGTTTTTATCAGCCTAGTTTACGGTGTCCAGCTCCATTATTATATCAGGATTAATGTTTAGCCTGTAAAGTTATTATTTTAAACTAGCTTTAAAACTTTTCTTAGCTAATTTTAAATTAAATTTTTCTTCTTCACTTTTTCTATAAATACTTTTATCTACTGGGATTAGTTTTTTAGATTGTATTTCAATAGACACTTGTCTTCTTTGGTCTACTGTAAATCCAGCATCATTTTTTCCTTTTGACATATTTTGGTTTTTTATTTAAACTGCTTTTGTACTTAATACTAAACTTCCTTTCTCTACTGTTTTATCTAAAATAGCAGTAGTACTAGGTAAAGATAAAGTACTAAGTTGTGCATTTTTACTTAATTGATCTAGTAGCATTTGCTCTACTGGATTTTCTGCTATAAGTACAAGTTTAATTGTTCCATTGAGTAATGTTTCTACTTTCATGATTATTATTTTAATTTAAATTCTTCTTTCTTGATAAATTCTATATTTATAAATATATTTATTTTCTTCATTTCATTCAATATCTTTATAAAGTAAACTAATACTAATTCCTATACTCAGAAATGCTAGTATGATTACTGTGATTAATATTATAACTTCTTCCATAATTATTAAATTTATTTTTTTTCTACTTTTCCATCCTCATATTGTATAATATAAGGAGGTTGAATATTGTTTATATTTTTACCTAAATATCTTCCATAGATATCATATATAGCAGCTATTTTATGTTCTTTAATGCATTCTATGTAATCTATTCCACAAAGTGATCTATTACCATCAATATCTAAAGAATATAGTCTTAAATAGCCTGAAAAGTTAGATGTTAAATTATAAGATTTTGAAGATTTTATTAATAACTCTTCTTCCCAGTTATATCCATCTAAACTAGTCTGAATAATAAATCCTTCAATATTATCTGAATAAATTTCCCAATTTAATTTTTCACAAGTTATAGTAAAACTAATAATTGTTAAGGGTAAATTAATTGTTGATATATAATAAGGACAAAATGTATCAAAACCATCACAGAAAAATCCTCCCCACGCCCTCATTGTTATACACCATGTATATTGAGTTCCTACTACTAATCCTGTTGGGTTTAAAGAACTTGTTATAAAAGCACAATTAGAACTTTTATATAAAGCGAAAGGTCCAAAAGATATATTATTACAAGCATCTGAAAATCCCGCATTTAATTGTAATGTAGTATTAGGTGTTATAAATGTGAAACACATCTTTGTGGTATTTGTCGTTATATTTCCAGGATAACAAAATCCATGATTATCTAAATAAGCATAGTTGATATTAGATAATAGTATAGGTTTTATTATACCATCAGGACTAGCACAAGATCCCGATTTTTCTACAATTAAATTTGAGGTATCTTTAATATTAGTTATTTCAGTGTAATATTTTTCTTGGGATATCAACACAAAAGGTATAAGGATAATAAGTAATGTTTTCATAATATATAGTTTATACTATAATTTACTAATTATTACTAAATTAACCTATTATAAAATAAAGTAAGTAGTAGTTAGAGAAAGATCATTTCTGTCCAACTATCTTGCAGATTATTCTCCGCTACTATCACACTACTTACTATATTTTAATTAGATTTGAGATAAAAACTCACCCATTTTATTAAATAAAATGGCTTTCTGTTCTTCTTTACTCATAAAACCTTCAAGTTGCTTTTTATAAGTTGTTAGCTTATCTAAAGTTTCTTTATGGTTAATAGTTGCAATTCTAAGTTGAATATCATGTTTCCACTCATCTGTAGTACCTCCAATTGAATATTGAGGATAACTTTTTAATCCTAATAAAGTAGCTGATTTATGATAAGCTTCTTCTCCAGTAATGACTTTAGATAATATTTTTATTAAAATATCAACTTTAGTTTCTGTTTTAACATCTATTTTTCCTTCAAATAAACCTGTTGTCTTATAAGCACTTTCTTGGATATGCTTTAAAGATTTAATTTGTTTATCTAATAATTGTAATGCTGCTGGAACATTATCTAATGTTGCTACTTCTGTAGATTGTTTTTCTTTTGCTTTTCCTGTTATTTTCATAATTATTGATTTATTTATTATTAAAAAATTGAGTAACTATCTAGAGATTTTATGTTTTCTATATTATAATCTTCATCTAAATTTATTAATTCTTCATAAAGATTCTTAGCATATTTTCCTAAATGATCAGATTTTTCTCTTGTATCTAAATAAGCAACCGCCCCATAATAGCTAGAAGAGGCATGATCAGAATAGCAGAAATAAAATGCACCACCAGAACAATCAAACACAGGGAAGTACTTGTATTGATTTGTTTTTTTCCAATCTAATTTAATTTCTTCTCTTAAAGCTTTAGCAAATATTTTTATTTTAAAATATGGATGAAGATCTGGAATAATATCTAATCCTAATTCCCCACAGGCATCTTCGTAAGATTTAACTCTTTCTAAAATTGATTTCTTTTTCATAAATTTATTTTTTTGTTTATTACTAAAATTTATATTAAAATTATAGATATGAATAACATTTTCTGTATGGAATAATTCACAATCTTCTGGTAAAGTCCAATTTCCAAAATTACTTCTACCCTCACATTTAACTGTAAAAGTACGTGTAAGAATATTAGTAACTATTCCAATATCTCCAATTATATTACAGGATCCATTATTATTATCTTTTATTATTACTTTAGATCCTATTTTAATATCTTTAATATTCATTGGTTATCAGAAATTATAAGAGAATCTAGACTTTTATAACTACATTTACCTATATATTTTTCATTCTCATTGTAAACTTTAATACTATCTTGTTTTACTTGTATTATATAATCTTTTATAAATACAATAGTTTCTTTATTTTTAGTTTTGATAGATAATATTATACTAATTGTTAATAGTAAGATACTAATTCCTAATATTAATTTGATTTTCTTTTCCATATTCTTAAATTTTATTATATTCCTCTTCAGATATATATTTTCTATGAATTATACAGAAATTAATCCAATTATACTTTTCTGGAGTATATTCCCAAGTTCTAACTTCTCCGCTAGTGTGATCTTCATAACATAAAATTTCATTTATACATATTTTTTGATCTCTATGTGTAAAATCTGCAATACATCTGTATCTTTCATCAAAATCTATATCTTCTTTAACAATTCTTGGAATCATATACCATGTATGATATTTTTCAATAACTTTATAACATTCTCCTATTAGAGGTCTATTATTTATTATAATTTTAGCCCAATTATTTTCATATTTTATATATCCTTGTCCTAATATTAAATTTCCTAATTTATCCTTTTTTATAATCCCATCTGATATATAAATACTATTATCAAATGCACAATAAAAGCTAATACCTTTTTTATAATTTTTAATCATAATCTAATATTTCAAAAAGTTCAGCCATTTCTATCACTTCTTTGAATAATATTTCTTTTTCTTTAGTTGATATTATCATATAAGCCATTACACAATCTAAATTTACTTTACAAGTATCTTGCATGTATTGTAACATATATTCTGTAGATTTATCTTGAGAATCACATAATTGATGAATACATGCTAATTTTAGTTTTGTTATGTATTTCATAATTAACTCTTTTAAAATTTATAATTTTATTAATATTTATATTTTCCTTTTGTAATTTATTAAATAAAATTTTAGCTTTATTATTACTATTTTCTCCTTCTAGTATAAGATATATATCATAATCACATTCTCCTGTACCACCTTCTATTATTTCTTCTAATCTTTTAAGTGAAGGATTAATTCTTTCTATTTCTTTTAACCATTCTTTAAGATTAGTTGTTTTTAGTTTATTTTTCACATTTCTAAATTTATTTATATACTCTTTTAGTATATATAATTAGCCATGAAATAGTAACAATAAGAAGTGTTATTGGTAATATATTTTCCCAATTTATTTTAATTTTAGTATTAAGTTCATATATCATTAACCAGACTAGAAAAAGAGATGATCCTATTGCAATAATTCCGAATTGTATTTCATACCATTTCATAATTTTTATTTTAACAATTTAAATAATAAATTCTAATTCTTGTTCTTCATGATAAAGAGTAATTTCTATTGGAATATTTTTGAATAATCTTTGATATTTTACTATGTAGGTATTATTTTCTAAATCAGATTTTATTAATTTTCCAGGTATTCCAAAGTATGTAACCTTTTTACAATTAGGACTATAGATAATTTTCATAAATTTTTCTTCTTTATAAATCCAAGTATATCCAGAAAGTAATTCAATTGTTTTTATTCCATACCAATTATCATTTTCTAATAACTCTGTACCTTTTACTGTAAATACACTTTTCCCATCACCTCCAATGAATTTTGTCCCTATTGTATAAGTAGATAATAGATAATCTTTTAATTCTTCATTAGACATATTCTTTTTCATTTAGTTCATGAACAAGTACTAATTTAGTTTTCTGACCTTTGAACTTTATATCATGAGAAACTGTTAATGTTTTATCTTTATTATAATTTATAATAATTCCTTTAAGTCCTTTGTATTTTATACTAACTCCTCTACATTTTGGTCTATATACTATTTCAGCCCATGTTCTTTCATGATATATACATGCTTTTTTATTATTACCTACATCAATTGATAAACTATTTCCATTATTGAACCAACTAATTTTTGGAGACCTTGCTACTGTATATTCTGTTCCATCTATAGGACTTTTAAATATTGTTGTCCTTACAAAAACTCTTTCTGCATATTCTTTTTCATTCATATTAAATTTATTATAGTATATCTATCTCATCATAAGTATGTATTAAAGTCAGTTCAACTTTTTTATTTTTAAATTTTACCTTATGTTTACAAGTTAGAGTTTGATCCTCATTTTGTTTTAAAATTTCTCCTTTATGACCTGAATAAACTATATGAGTTATACTACCTTTTGGTCTTGAAATTATTTTTCCCCATTTTTTATCTTTATATATATATTGATTTCTATATAATTTTACATTAGTATATATATCCTCTCCATAAATTTCAATAGTATTATCTTTTTTAACAGTAAAGATTTTTCCATCTGTTATACTTTTATATTTAGTGCCTGGAATATAAATTTTCTTAGCATATTCTACTAATTTATGAATATTACTCATCTTTTAAATTTTAGAGTAGTTAGATCTATTTCTTTACAATATTCCCATTCATCATCACTTTCAT
Source organism: Sabuloglossum arenarium (assembly GCA_022345705.2). NCBI lineage: Eukaryota > Fungi > Ascomycota > Geoglossomycetes > Geoglossales > Geoglossaceae > Sabuloglossum > Sabuloglossum arenarium. The sequence continues at coordinate 112,186 of JAJDMY020000451.1, forward strand.
CTATATATGAATAAGTGTTATCTTTATCAATACTTTGAAGTATTTTGATTACGTAATCTTCTTCAAATTTTGATAAGAAATTAGGATCTTTTAGATCTAAAATTTCATCTGATGCAAATATACATAATGATCCAATTTCTGGTTCAGTTGGAACAATAGTTGTTATTTTAGCCCATTTACCATGGAATAGGATCATTCCATTATTTGAAGATATTCCTAAAGGACCCTCTTCAAATTTACCATCTGATTCATATTCAAAACCATCATATGCACATAAAAATATAGTACCAGATGGATATTCTTGTTGTGCTTGTTCTATATTACTCATTATTTAATATTTTAAATTCATTTCTAGTACATTTTATTTTTACTAGTTTATTAAATTCAACTTCATATTCTCCAGATTTTTCATCATATGAGATTATTTTACCATTTACTCCATTATATTCTATTAGACTTCCACAACTTTCTTTTGGAATGAAAAGTATT